>CAJVQC010000814.1:0-11602 GCA_910592285.1 Racocetra persica
TTATATCTACGTACTAAATTCTACACAATATTAAGGTATTAGGATTATTAAAAGAAGTACTTTAAACTTAAATACAAAAGTGAATAGCTTGTATGAGTTTTTTTTCAAATCTAAAGTTACCTTGAACTAGTGTTTTGAACCGTCAACTGAAAGTTCAACCGGGGCTGATCCGGGTAGACTTACGGATATTCCCAGCCAATCGCTGATATTTGTTTACATTAGATAAAATAGGATTGATACATTCTATTTTACCTGATATAAACAAACATCAGCGATTGGTTGGGATACCCATAAGTCTACTCGGATCAGCACTGGTTGAACTTTCGGTTGAATGGTTCAAAACACTACCTTGAACATCTTGATCGTTCTTTTTATTCTTTTTATTTGGGTCGACCATCCCTGACAAATAGTAATAATGCACAGACCAATAAGAGAGCATATTTTTCTCTTCTAACAAAACTTGCTAAGGATATAGATTATCTCTTGATTACTTTGCAAAGTAGTTGTTAGTGTCTTTTCGAAGCTATATACGATTTAAAAAAAAATTTTTTGTTAGTAAAACATCGAATTTCTAAAAAGTACTTTAAAGCATATAAATTAGTTAACCGGGCAATTGAATCAATCAGCTAATCAGATAAATGTCGGTCTATGACGTCTAAAGCAGAGATAAATTATATACTGTATTTTGGGATTGTCTAAAGCTGGATAGTTACGTGACCTTGCGCCACAGTAGTGTGAGGCTGGTATTAGCCCTAAATAGCTTATATAGCTAGTAATATATAATGTAACTACTCAGCTTTAGATGACCCCTATATTTGCATATAATAACGCACTTGTATGTTATTTCGAAATTGCCACTTTTTTAAAAATCGCCTATTTGACTCAAAATAACGCATTTGTGCGTTCTGAAATAATGCATCTCTAAGAGTTTGCACGATAAATATAAGTATAGTGCACATGTCTATTAAATTATTGGCAATATTGATCTGAAATATTGCACATGTGCGTTCCGAAATTACGCACAGGCAAAATAACACACAAGTTTTAGATAGTGATATATATGCAAAATTGCCTTCCTGACATTTTTTCTTAACTTACCCAAGGTAGATTTAGACTAGAGCTCTCTTGGAATTGTTCAGAAAATTCTGAAATTATCCAATTTTTTTTTCAGAAAATCGACTCCGTTCTGAACATTTTAAAGAATGTTTATTGGATGTATATATTTTTATATATTTTTTATACAATTTTTTGTACATTTTTTATACAATAATTTTTAATCATTTTTACATCTCGTACAAACATACAGTACAAACATAAACCTATGTTCGAAAATACAACTCTATTTCGAACAATTCCTGACAATTTTAGAACAAACTTTTTTATAGAGGTGATGTAGGTGAAACTTGAATCATTGGAATGTATCATGTCAAAACTCAGTTATAACTAGTTACAACTTGTCAATTAAAAATGCGGCAAATCGAAACTTGTGAATTCACCGTTATAATTGCAGCATGCTGTAATCTGTATTGTATGCCATAGCTTTTGTAACTAGTACGTATCATATATATATATATTGTACGTAATCGTACATATATATATGAATACAAGAATTTTACTATTCACACTATTTAACAACATGAAAATAGAACTGTAAATATTTTTCAAGAACAAAGCCTATAATTAATTACTATTACAATATATCATAATTGTGCTTTAGAGCACTAGTTATTAATTGTTGTTACTGTTATATTATATTAATGAAATCTATACTATTATATTATATATTTAAAGCAATATATATTTAAATACATATATTATACTAATTTCAAGCACTTGAACTATTTTTTCGCAGGATCATAATTAGTACTTTTAGCATCTATTCGTTGCATGCTATTGTTTAAAGTTCTACTTTGCTTCTCAATAAAGAATCATTATTAGTTTCTTTAAACGATTCTATTATGATAGTAAAATTTTTAACGAAAGCAATTTGCAGTAAATATATATAAGGAACACTTTTCACATATCTTTCAGCTACATAGGCATAATGAACATATTATCATAATAAATTATGTCAAATGATGAAACTAGTAAATTTTCACGATGGTTCCCTAAAACATATATTATTTCAAATTGAAAACCGATATTCGTTCCTTATAAAAAAAACTTTAAATTCATATTCAGAATTTGCTCGTGTTATTTTTTTAAGAGATAAGCATTTTCTGCAACAAAATCTATATAAAACCTTTAAAATATTCAGAAATTTTTAAAGGTTTTGTATATATTTTAGTTATGAAAATTGCTCATCTCTTAAAAAAATAATCTGAGAAAAGTCTGAATATGATTTTAAAAAAAATTTTATAGGGAATTGACATAAATTGAGAAGTTACTCATAACATTTCCACAATTTTACATAATTTCTTGTGACATATGCTTGTTATGTTTATGCAGCTGAAAGTCATATGAAAAGCATGGTAACATAGTAAAAATAGCAAATTTCCATGGTAGAAATAGGCATTTCTATATATATATATTTATTTATTTATCGCTATAATATTGATTTATAGTTATAGAACCATGGGATTATGTGGTTTTTGTCGCAATCATAACTGATTCATTGAGACGATTCACCTGCATCACTAGTTTAGACTGCCATTTTTTGTATTTTTTATTGCATTGCTGACGATCATTAAAATTCTACAATTTGATTGGCTGATAGTCAAAATTTTTCGATTACATGATATTGACAAAATTCTTTAGAGTTCATTTATGTTAGGATTGGGGTCTAGTATATGGTAAAATAATCCAATAAATTTTTTCGTTAGAGTATGAAAAGCGGTTTCTTAAGCAAATTTTTAAGTAAAGAGATTTTTGAGAATGAACATTTTGTTTTGATCTTTGTAATCATTTTATGTTACACCAAGGTGTGATTTTTTATTAAATACAGTGTTTAAAATTGGCTTGCACAAGATGCATATGTGCAAGAGTTTTTTTAGATTTTTTTAGATTTTTAAAAAAACTCTTAAGTGTGCAAGTAAACTTTTTAAAAAAAGTTGCTCAAAATGCATTTGTGCATGTAATTTTTTTTTTGAATTTTAAACACTGATTGGATAATTTTCACGTGAACGAAAATTTTATTAGTATTTTGAAAAGCCTGTTAACGAAGTGACAGGGTGATCATTATTGCGAGATCAGATGACTTTATAGCCTGTCACGTTCCAGGTTTCTCATATATCCTTTTATGGTTATTCTTTGATTATTGTTGCATGTTTTTGTAACTTGTATTTACAGGTAATTTTGGATTGACTTATGATTAGGGCTGTTAATCGGTTCAGACCAGACCGATGGTCCTTCGGTCCGTTGTCACAGGAAATTTTGGCAATCTTTAATTACTTCATAATTTATTAATTATTACGTATATTATATTTTTCCTTTTATGTATATGTTATTGTTATTTATTACTTTATTTTTATTATATTTTATTACTTCATTTTGTTATATTTTTATTATTATATATTCGCTATGTATATATTACTATATTTTCCTTATAACTTTTCCCACCCGATGATTGAGACCTGTATATAAAAAATTGCTTCTAAACAATAAGAATAGATAGAATAGATAGTTCTCAATAATATCTTAAATAAAGTCTTTCTATAATAATTGCTTTCTCAACAATATATAGCTTGCTGTTCTATAAGTAAATCCTACTAGTCTTTTATGTTTACGGTTCTGACTAAATTGGCCTAGATTCTTTAGATGCTCTTCCAAACTATAACACCATCTAGAGATAGGGCCAGTCCGGTCCTTTTTAGAACAGACCGAAAGGACTGTTGATCCTAATAGTAAATATCAAATAAACTAAATCTTATAATAATACGCATTTTAAAACAACTATAAAATATTGTTTTTGGTTAAAATTCAATTACAAACCCCTTAGTTTGTTAAATAAGATTAAACCATATATAATATATAATGAGAACGGGCTGTTGTTAATGTATTAATGATAGCAATAGCATAATCAGTTGATTTACAATTTGCACTGTATTTGTGCAAAATAACGCCTATAGGCATTATTTTAAAATATGACTTTGAAACAAGCTAATGATTAATTTAGCCAGGATTTTTAATATTAAAAATTATAATTTGAATTCGACTAAATTAACTATTAGCTTGCCTCAAACTCGTGTTCCAAAACAATGCCTATATGCAAATACAGTATATTGTTCAAAATCTGATATAAGTGTAATCTGCTCAATCTGCATGTAAGTAATGTACCATTATTGTCAAATTATAGATTATCAGTTTTTTCAATATTGGTACACATTGATAAGAATTTAATTTCATTGTTATAGCAAAAAAGTATTATATTGATCATTGGTCTGTCTGACCTAGCTCTATTCGGTCCTATTCGGTCCTGGACCACAGTCCGGTCCAGTTTTTTAAAAGACTGGCAGTCTTTTAACCAGGACAGACCAGATAGACCAATTAATAGCTCTATATATGATTATTTGAATTTCGCATTGTTATATTATGAAATTGGTAGCAGGGGTAAGGGATAATGGCTATAGCCAGGAACGAATCAATGATGCAAGAGAATAAGAAGGAAGTATTTAAAGCCTATTGTCTTTGGTAAAGAGGGTTATCTTTCATTTTGTTATTGCTCACCTTATGAAGGCTGGCTCTATCACCCTCCCTTACCCACCCAGATTTGAACCAATGGTATTATTATACTATATCAGGCTCCACAGCTGCGCAGGCAGTGCAAGGACCTGTTATTTGGCTTTACGGCTGCAGTAGCAGTGCAAGAACCCTATTTTGTATTTGGTTCCACGGCTGCAGGTGGCAGTGCTAGAACCTATTTTGTATTTGGCTCCACGGCTGCAAGTGGCAGTGCAAAGACCTATTTGTATTTGGCTCTACAGCTGCAAGTAGCAGTGCAAGGACCATAATGAGAATATAAACCCTCACTTGTAGTGACATGATGATTTTTATCGATTCTCTTTACGGCTATAAGAATAATTGGTTTTTTCTCTCTATATGGAAGCAGGGTTTAAAATTGGCATGCACAAGATGCACATATGCACGAAATTTTTTTTGGATTTTTTTGAATTTTTTAAAAATCTATTAAGTGTGCATGTAAAATTTTTAAAAAAAGATGCACAAAATACATTTGTGCACATAAATTTTTTTTTGAATTTTAAATACTGCATGGAAGGCATTTTGGTCCATGAATTGTGTAGGTCGTCTCTTACTGGTAGAACATGCGGAGCAATATTGGAGACAATTGGTGTATCATTTAATTAGTTGTTTACTCTATTTTGGAGTATTGATAATGTATTTTAGAGCCACTAAGAGTAGCGAGCCCTTATCCCATATCAATATGTTTTTCAGCTTTGTTAAATAAAGTTAGGCATTGTGTTTTAAATAGTCATTTGACCGAGCAATAATAATGGTGTAAGTTCTGCTTTAGACAATCATGCATATTAGTACTGCCATAAAATTATAAATTTTTATCATATTAAAAATATCAAATATCAAATGTTAATTAGCCAATCAAATCATAACTTTATAAAATAAAAAGAACCGAAAATTTAATCAAAATTTCTAGCTAAAGTTCAAAATAAATGCCATTAAATGTTACTGTTAGATAAGCAAGCAAGCAAGCATTTATTTATTAATTTAAATCTAGATTATTAATTTTTCCATAGTATTTGCTTTTTTTATTCACAAAACTTCAATAATAATAATATATTTAATTGCACATTCAGAAATGTGTGCCAGAATTGTGACGCAACAAAATTCTTTAAAAGTAATTAATATTAGGGTTAGCGTTTAGAATAAGGTTAGAGATTAGATGGTTGTATAGTAAAATCGCTCAAGAAAAACTTTTTATTAAAGCACTAAAGGTCATTTCTTAAGCAGATTTTTGAGAAATAACCGATTTTTGACAAAACAAACTTTTGAATTTTCCTGATCGTGTTTAATAGTGGGTCATGAAATTATTTTTGCGATGTCGTCAATTGTTTCATCTGACAAAATTTTGTCGATTGACGAAATATTGACGATTGACAAAATTATTAACGAAATTAATTCGACCAATAAAATTTAAGAATACAGTTGCCCCTCTTTCAATGAGTTTTTTTATAACAATCTCTGGATATTCTGAATTTTAATTTTTTTCGCAGTTATTTCATAAATTCTTCGGTAACATATGAACACAACAATTTTTTGATGAGCCTTTTTCTATCAAATGGTCAGTTCGTTATAAACAATAAAAAGTTAATGGATTCACATTAGATTGAATCTGAAACTAATAATTTTTTTACCGATAGTTCTTTTCGCGTACCTATCAGACACATCCAGACAATTAATACAGATTATCGGGTATGCCAAAAAGTTTTTGAAACAATTTTACCGTTTTTCAATTTCCTTATTTGGGGTTGTTTAAAGCCTGGCACCTTACGAAATTACCTGATTTTTCCGATTTTTAATTAATTAATATTAGGGTTAGTGTTCAGATTTGATAGAAGATATTTACATATACACCTTTACTTAGTGAACCAAGATCGGTCAGATAGCCGTTTTTTATATATTTCGTGTTTTTTTGTCTTTGCTGTTTCGCTTTGTTTTGTTCAGACTGATTTTGGTTATATATCGGGTACTTCGTAAGGTACCAAACAGAGGAGACCGTTCCAAATTAGAAAATTATCAGAAAGATCATTACACAATTTATTAAAGATTATTTATACAGTTTACAATACACTTTTCGTAAGACCATCGTGGCTTATTTTTATAATGTGACGTGATTAAGTTATTGAGCAAAGTTGTGACTTTCATATCGTACTTTAATAAATCGGCAGGATTCAAGGGTATTCACAAGGATTTACCGGACTTTTATATTACAGTTTTACCTAACATGCAAATCACAAAATCATAATATAAAAGTCTGGTGAATCCCCTTGAATCCCACCGATTTATTAAAGTACGATATAAAAGTCAGGTCCATATTGATTCACCGATAATCACTTCACCACAGCTCATTTAGACGACATCACACCAGGTGAAATTTAGTAAAAATATATACCTGCAACTAATGAAATGCTTAACCCTAACCCTATGTGATATTGGCTAAATGATCGTTCGGCGAAATGATTGTTGGTGAATCGAAGGGATACTCTTTAAATGATCCCTTATTTGGGAGATTTACATTGATTGACCAATCAAATCACAATTTTTATGAAGTGATAAAAAAAACAAAAAAAGCAAAAAATACACAAAACGAGTGTCTAAACCTACCTTGGAGCACTAATAAAAAATGCTGGGAGAGCAATTTTACCTATAACGTCTACCCAACCCTAACCCAAACCTTAACCTAATTTTAGTTGCTTCATTTTAATATACTTTTAAATAAGGAAATTGAAAATAGTGTGATAAATTGATCAAGTTTTTGTTGTTTTGCTAAATATTAACTTTTCGATGAATCCTAAGAGAAAGTCGCATTTTTTATTTTTTTATATTTATTACGTCAAATACATATAAAATTTATCGTTCGTCATGGGTTTTGTTATTTGTCATGAATTTCGTCATTCGTCATTTCATCAACTCGAAGTTGTCTGACGAAATGGTTTGTCATTTGTCAATGACGAATATTTTGTATTATGTTGCACTTGAACTTAAAATCTGATTCGTAGTTCAAGCAATATGCGCCACAGTTGCGCCACAAATTTGGAACACATTTTTTACATGCTATTTAATTCTATGTTAAATTCTATGTCTAATTCTACGTTTAGACAAATTTCTCATATCATATATCAACCTTTTATGTATCTCAAAAACTTCTATAGTGATAATATTAATAAATTGCATAGTTAATTCATATTATTCGTATATTTTCGATTTTCTAAAAGATTTCTGTAGAGTACTTATAAAAAAAAAATACAAACCAATTCTTTCCTTCTACACTATCGTTGTTAACCATTAATTCCTTCCTCCTACACTATCGTTGTTAACCATTAATTTAAGTTTCTTTTTATTTTTTTTTTGTATAAATGTCAGCATAATGGTAGTTAATTGATGAAGTGTATTATGAAAGTTGTTGGTTTAAAATGGATTAAAACGAATCCGTTGTATGTAGGGTTGGATCGGTCCTGAAAAAGACTGGTTCAGACCGGTCTTTGAACTAGAACCGAAGGTTTTTGGTCCCCAAACCCAGTCTGGTTTGGGCTGGTCCAGACTGATTAATTAATAGCAGAAATTGAAAAAATATGAATGACTAGAAAGATCTAATAATTAGCGAATAATTTAATAACCAACGAAAGATACAAATGTCATAATTGACAAAAATATTAATTTAATAATTAGCGAAGAATGTTTATTTGATAACTAGCTAAGATATTTATTTAAGGGTAAAAATATTTATTTAATACCTAGCAAAGACATTTACCTAATCAATATCAAATATATTGAATTATTTAATCATTTGCGAAGATATTAATGATTTAATCATTAGCGATATATTAAATTATCTAATTATTTAATTAGGGTAGCTGCACAGCGCGTGATGTCGCGCAAGGACCAGTACGATCACCTGTAACAAATTTCAAAACTCATATTCAAGCAACCTACCATTTCATTAGTTATCAACAGATCTAATTTTTGTTTGTCTTACTGGTTCAAGCTCTTCTACTAAATTAGGTAAATAAAAATAAAAAAAGTAGCCTGTTATCTTAAATGCTTTAATTATAGTGCTTCTTATTGCTCGATCAGATGACTTTATTGTTTGGTCAGATGACTTTATTAACATAGATGAAAAATACACATAAATTTGCTATCAAAGGCTTTATATTATAAATATTGGGATATTTAAAAATACATATCTAAATTAATTAACTATTCACACTTACAAATTGCATACTCTTGATTACTAAGTAATATATCATAGCTTAATACTGAAATTTAGCCATTATATCTTCGTACAGGAAAATATATCTATGAAATTTTAGCTGAGATAAGATTTGTTATATAGCATTATATAGCATATAATTGCAATTTATCTATAGGTTCTTGACTCTTCCAAGTAATTAATGCTAAACAAGAAGTTCTTGTATTATATCGTTACAGATCCTAATTATATGATGTGGTCTTTGCATTGTTATTGTAATAATAAAGCCTAATCACCAAATTTAAGGTTCTTACACTGCTATCACAATAGTGCCTTATCATCAAACCTGAGATACTTGCACTGCTATCGCAGTCGCTAACACTAATTACTAAACAAAAAAATCCTTGCATAGTAATCACTATGACGCCTGTACCATGCCTGGATTTTGCATTGCTATCATTTAATCATTAAAAGGTTTCCTATACTAGAGCATATTCACAAAACAAAAAGTTCTTGCAGCTGTGAAGTTTGAATACCAAACAACATGTCCTTGCATTTCTATCACAGTCATGGTGCCTAATCACCAAATGAATTGCCATTGCAATACTATTGCCATGGTGCCTACTTATGTAATTGGTCTGTCTTATTTTACTAACACTAATTTCGTAAATATAGCATTTCACTGACAAACAATTCAGTGACATAATTATTTCACCCACACTTAATTCACCGAACTCAATTCACTCACAATTAATTTACTGACACTCAATTCACTGATATTCAATTCACTAACAAGCTTAATTCACTAACTTTAAACATAATTCTAGTACAATTGCTTTGTCAGTGAAATGATTGTTGGTGAATTGAGTGTCAGTGAATTGATTGTTAGTGAATTGATTGTTAGTATATTGAGTGTCTATGAATTGAATATCATTGAATTAAGTAAATTGATTGTCAGTCTGTGAATTGAATATCAGTAAATTGAGTGTCAGTGAATTGAGTATTGGTGAATTGAGTATCAGTGAATTGAATATTGGTGAATTGAGTGTCAGTGATTTGAGTGTCAGTGAATTGAGCTGTCAGTGAATTAAGCTTGTCAGTGAATTAAGCTTGTCAGTGAATTACAGCTGTTTTCATAAATTCTTGGATATCTAAAAATTTTCTTGTTTCCCGAGACCTTTTCGATCCTGTTTTAAGAATTACCTACTTTTCAGAAACCACTTTGCTGTCTCTGTAGTGAAGTCCCAAGGTCAGCGAAGTAGTTTCAGAAAAGTTAAGTGATTCTTAGAATAGGATTGAAAGGTCTCAAAAAATAAGAAAATTTATAGTTGTCCCAGAATTTATAAAAACAGCTATAAGTGTCAGTGAATTAAGCTTGTTGGAGAATTAAGTGTCAGTGAAATGAACATGTCAGTGAATTGATTGTCAGTAAAATGCTGTGTCTACGAAATAAGTGTCAGTGAAATGGGCGGAAATGACATTAGCCATTATTTTTATTTTATGAATTCCCTGTATAAAAATGCACGAAAAATCACTCAGACTATTATATTAGAATGACAATATTCATTGATGGTGCTTACCATTGTTATTTGTTTTGTTTTGTCTTCCATTTTTGGGACTAACTATGAAAATACATCTGGGTGTTTTCTCCTGCCAATCGAGCAACTTACACAATTTTCTAGCATCGTGCATTTTTTTTTTCTCTGGCTGTGTTCCGACAGGCCATAGAATGCATTAGAAAAGACTATCATCCCGACAGGTCAAATCATTAAACAAACTCATTAATCACTTATTAGCCTGAGTATTTCATATGGCTGACGTTCTGACAGGACATTTTTGGAGAAACTCAATGGGAAGGGAGGGAGGGTCGATATAACCAGAACGAATGTCGGGTTCACAAAAAGACTATTTTCCCTACGTACTATATCAAATGCTTATACAGTATACCAGAACACTAATTCATACCTCATAACCAATTCTTAGACTTTCCCATTACCTCATTTCGAACGCATTTCATAAGAATTACTTCATGCTTACCTAGCATCACTGATCGATCAACTGATCGATCATTAGACCGAACATAATTGGCCATGTCACATGTTCGGTCTCGATACTTAAGTACAAATGCTTATTAATTATGACGATCTAATTATGACGATCTAATTAAATCATTATGATCTAAACAAGAATTGGTGCTTACTTTAAATGACAAGTTTACGTATATCAATTATATATGATTATCATAATAATACCTAAATAAGCTAAAACATGATAACCATAACACTTTCTAAAATAGGAAAAAATATAGGCCACAAAAAGTTGAACGGAACCATCCCTCCGACATTTCATGTGATCGTACTGGTATTATTAGCGAAAGAAGGTAAACAGATAAATCTATAGTTTTGTTATGTCCAAAGGTATCTTTTTTGATGTACATATGTACGTACGTATTTAATTACCGTATAGCGCTGACCACGGTACCCCGGGTATAATACATTCTACAGGCAAAATTTGTAGAATACTCGGGTACTATACTAAGCGATTTTTTATATGAAAAGTTTTTTTACATAGGATATATCCCCGGGTATTTTACATTCTACCATGAAATTTTTTAATAAGGGGTACTTTGCACGGGGAGTACCGTGGTCAGCGCTATGCGGTAATAAAAGTATCAAAAAATATAAGCATTTGTACTTGAGTATCGAGACCGAACTTGTGACA
>CAJVQC010000815.1:0-11587 GCA_910592285.1 Racocetra persica
CTTTAACAGAAAAATTTTTTCTTTTTTCTTTTTTAAATATCTTGATATTTCCTCAAGTATTGTTGGCAATTGAAAGTTGAGGTTGAAGTTGTTGTGGTTAAAAGGTGTTGGGAGTTGAAAGTAGATGGTGAAAATTGAAAGTTGGTGTTGTAATTTCACAAAGGTTAATGTTTCATCACAAATTTAAAGCTATAATTTACTTGTAAAAACTAGTTGAAACTGCAAAGACCTTTTTTAAGCCAGCTATTAAAGTTTTGTGAACTTGTAGCAGTAAAGTTTGTAAAGCCTATTTGAAATACAAAGCTTATCTGAAGTTATAAAGCCAATCTAAAGTATAACAGCAAAGCTACTAGAAGCTATAAAGCCTTTTGAAATCTATAAAAGCAATATCAAAAATGAAATTAATCTAAGAAAAAGTTATTAATACTAAGGTAATAAATAATAGTGATTATTTGTATATTTTTTTTTATTTTTTGTTAACTAGCCTCTTTGGGGCTAGATTTTTTATTCAGTATATTAGAGAGTACATACTAGTTATATGTATACTTTTGGTATCTATTTGGATATTCTATAGAATAGGTGAGCAAACTTCACAAACTCTATAACTTTGATATTAAAAGATTAATGATTACTAATCATTAGCAAAGCTTATTTTTTATATTGCCTATCTATTCTATAAAATATCTATCTATTTTAAGTAGTCTGCTTATTTCTAGATTCTACACTAGATGCTATATCTATAATTCAACTACAGGTATTACTCATTTAAACCCTCTGTAATGTACCTTTATCTTTATCACTGGAACATCTCTGTTACAATCATCAGTCAAGAAGTTCCAGATATATACTGTATCCTTAGGATTAATTGATCTTTGAGATATAGTTGCTAGAGCTTTCTGTACTTACAATCTGGCTAACCTAGGCTTTAGTAACTTATGCTAAGTTTAAAAACAAGTACTTGTGAGCTGAAGCTATTACTATTATCTACTTTGGTCCTTATAGAGTTTACCCAAACTCCAATACTCACTTTCAAGTCTATCTGATACTTTTTCTTTTCAGTACTGCTCTAGTTAATCTTTTCAAACTACCAATTTAGATGGCCTAGAAGGAACAACAGTCCCTTGGTATCTGTATACAAATCTTTTTTCTCAAGTTGATAATCTAGCAGTCTGGTTAGTAGGGTATTCTTGCCAGATACCCAGTTCTTATTTAGTTGTATCCTATTTTAATAGTATTATTGAAAATCTGTATTATCTCTCTATTTGGGACTTGCCAAGTAAGGCCTACTACTGTATTGGCCCTGTAGCTTTCTGCGATATTAGTGCATACCCTGTTTAACTTCTTTATTATACAAATATCTGAGATCTCCCAGCTTTGATGATTTGGTATGACCACAGTTATAGGGTCTCAAGTTTTTTTACTCACAATAATAGTTGCTGAATCTATTTTTCCTAATTTAATTTTCGTTGTCAGTGAAAATTGAACTTGTATTCAACCACTTGAGGTGTGACAACTTCACCACTTCACTAAGCTATTACACCCTTATTTGTATATTTTTATAGTAAAAAAATATATTAACATAGTGTTTTATTAGTGAATTAAATATACAGAGCTCTTTGTGTATAAACTAAAGAAAATTTAAGAGAATGCAAAGATTCAAACCACTCATAAGGCAATACAAATATGGATCTTGACACTAGAGAAGTTTTGTTCTGATATTAGATATGAAAGAAAAATTGAAGAAGTAAATCTGAAAACAGTTTTGAAGAATCAATTATAAAATTTATATATATAATAACAGGACAGAACAGTAGAGAGTATCATATAACTTCTATAAGAAGCAGTATAGCAGCAATCTAGAGTTATCTCAATGAGTATTCAGTAATAGAAAAGTCTATGAATATACTTAATTTAAAGATATCCTTTGATTTGAATCAAATAATTAATAGATAATTAAAGATCCTTTTTGTAAAAAGCTTTGATGAATGTGTTAGTACTAATAGGTTGATATTAAATAAGATTAAGTAAATCTTGGACCACTTTACAATGCAGTATAATATGCCAGGGGGCCTGTTATAATAGTTTTTTATAATGCAACACTGTTAGTGTTAGTGATAGTATCTGATCGAAAAAATGCTACCCGGTTATCTGACGGGTATACCCGGTAGGTTACTCAGGTAATCAACAAATATATCTGGGTATAAAATACTACCTGATATATCTGGGTAAGGTTAATTAAATACTTTTACTTTACTAGATAGCTGCATGATGTTATTATGCAAAACCAGGAACAGAAAACCTAAATCAAGAAAACAGCTAGATAAAATATAAGAATTTGTGCCTAACCGATTACTTTATCCTTCAACTGATTATTTTTAAATCAATCAATGTGTTTATTTATGCTGATTTTTATCGATATGCGATATATTCGTCAAGTAATTATCTAAAAAAAAATTAATATTTAATCAAAATATAAAGAGCTACAAAAATACTCAAGTAGAAATTTGACTTATTGAATTTACAAATCTATCTCAATATTATTAATATAGCTGAATAATACTTATATATTGTTAACCAAATTTTTTAAATCATTAGTACTAAAATCAAAATGTTTACATTAAAATCTGTTAATAAAATTTTAATATAGTCATGTTTTACGTAAAAATTGTACTAGGCCATCAATAGATCTTTTTTTGAATATTATAAAATACACTGCTCTAACACTGCTTTAACAAATCAATAATAAAATAAATTAAGAAATTTGAATATGTTTCTGATAATGTAATTATTTTTGGTTGTTTAATCTAGTATTTTAAACTATCAATCGAAAGTTCAACTGGGGCTGATCTGGGTAGACTTACGGGTATTCGCAGCTAATCGCTGATGTTTGTTTATATTAGGTAAAATAGAATAGACATATTCTATTTCACCTGATATAAACAAACATCAGTGATTGGTTAGGAATTCCCTTAAGTTTACTCAGATCAGCCCTAGTTAAACTTTCGGTTGAACGGTTCAAAACACTAGTTTGATCAACAACAATGACTTCTACATAATTATTTTGTATCAGACCTAAAGATTTACAAATTTAGCATGAATACTATATACAAATAATATTTTTTAATTACAATTAGGTCTATAATAAATAGTAAATCTGGTCTATCTAGGGCTGTTGTTTCTAGCTTCATATTAATAACAACCTCAGACATAAAGATAAATCATTCTATTAGTATTGATAAATTAAAAATTTTGTATTATTTCAGAAAGAAATACAGGTTTTGTAAGTCTATTCACTAAAACATACTAATTTCAAAGTTTAAACCGGATAACGGATTAGTGCATATTTATTATAGCTATAAATTACTCTTGTACTTGGTAAGTTACTGATAGGTTTAAACTCAACATAGTTTTATAATGTTTATCGAAGCACTAATTTATTTTGGTTGATTGCTTAATTTAGTATAAACCCTTTTTAGATCTAAATTTTACACATAGCTTTCAAGAAAAATATAATATTTTACAAATAACTTTTTGTGCAGTATATTGAGATATTAAATTTATTATTAGTTTATTTTTATTTAGTTAGCTTGGACAATCTATATGAATATTCAAACTTTTGCTACCCAAAGATTATCTAAGTATGTCTACACAGGTATCATCTGGGTATGTTTACTCAAGTAGCTGAGTTTACAACCTGGATATCCAATTATCCACAGATAACCCAGATAATATTCAAACCAGAGATTATCACTAGTTAGTATTACATGATAGTAAATATTATACCCTACAAATTAATAATTTTTTTAAAAGGGTTAATAGTAGAATTGATATTATATTGTATAGATCCAAAATTAATCAACAATAGCTTGATAATCACAATACACAGACTGAGATTATCAGCTTATTTAAAATTAAAAGCATTATTGATGACTATGAATTTTACTTTACAAAGCACCTAGTAATAATCATAATGAATTTTTATCTAAAACCAATATTGTTGAATTCAGATAAAGTTTTTGTATATGATTCATATTTATAAATATTGATTTACTAATTTTTTTTGAATTTATTAGTAGAATTTTGTAAACAATAGTATTACATATATGCTCTAGATGAGTGAAAGTTAAAAAGTATTTCAGAATTATATACAAACTACAGATATTCAAATTAGATCTCATAATTTATCAAATCATTCTAAAAAAAAAACTACTATGCAGTTGTTGAAGGAGCTTGGATATTTTGATTCTATTGTGATATCAATTATTAGATACAAGTCTCAAAAAAACTGAAATCATAATACAACACGAAAGCCTTTTTAGATTTTTCAATATGTTAAAACAAATTCCAAAAAGTAAATTCATATATTATACTTTATTTTGCTTTAAATATTTAGCTAATTCATTTTTTTTATGAGCTCTTGACAATTATAATAACAATACCACTTCTAGTGAATATGATAACAAGGCTACTCTGATGACTATGATGAACATAATGCTCTGATGATAATAAAGCCACCAAAGATTACTAAAAAGTAATATCAGTATCTGGTGATTTTGCTTTTACAAGTTTATATCTTTGACAGAATAACTTCTAAATTTTGTTGGTGAATGCATTTAATAATCTTGAAGTATTTTCTAATAGATCAAATAATATTTTAGCCAAGTGTAATCAAAATATTTATAAAATAGATAATAAAAAAGAGAAGACTAAGGTACAAAAAAAAATAATCAAAAAAGGAGGTTAGAGGAAGACCCCGAGCAATCTATGTACAGCTAAGATTTTTAAAAAATCTTAACAAATTACTAAAAAAGTAAAAGATCTGCGTAAAAATAGTCAAAAATAAGCATATATATTACTAAAAATAGTAAAGATCTGCAAAAAAATAGTCAAAAATAAGCAAAAATAAATTCTAACCTATCTATGTATAGCTCGGGGTCCTGTTAGAGGTAGTAAAAAGAATTTAAAAAATCTCAAATTTCTGAAAAAATTTTTTTCAGAAAATATTTTTCATAAATACATTTTTAATTTTTAAAATTAAATATATTTAGACCATACAAACTTGTATTTTTGGTTCTTATAACTAGCCAGGTTACCAAGTCTAAAATAGAAATTTTTAATTTTTAGGCACAGTAAAAATTGACCAATCAAAATTGGCTATATGTATATAAATTTTATCTATATTACTATTTTGCTTCTATAGCACTTGACTATTATTTGAGTTTATATCTAACATATGAGTAAATATATTATAACTCTATAGCATATAAATAACTATAAGCTTTTACTATAAGATAGTTATTACAATTTTTTAAGTGCTTCAAAATTTATGAAATCAGTCTAAATAGTGCTAATCATTTATAGATTAAGAACTGGTATCATTTAAATTTGGATGCTAAACTGTTTAAAATCAATTATAAATCAAAAATATATTATTACTAGAACTGGTTCAGTTTATATAATAAGGTAGCTGCACAGTACATGGTACTGTGCCAAACCAGTATGATCAGCATCAGTAAAGTTATGCTATGCATATAAGTACTTAGGTATATACAGAATTAAGTTATGGTGACTTGGTTTTTTAAATACACTGCACTGTTATCTTAGCTATAGAGCCTACAACCTATTTAGCAAAGGTTCATACACTACTATGATAGCTATAGAGTCTAAAACAAGGTCTTTGCACTACTAATATAGCTATGAAGTCTAACTACCAGGTTTCTATACTGCTGCTGCAGTCTAATTGCTACAAAAACCAGGTATTATACTACTACTGCAGCCATGGGGTCTAATTATTAAGGTCCTTGTACTGCTAATGCAGCCCAGAGCCTAATCACTACAAAAACAAAATCCTTGTACTACTGCAGCCTCAGAGTCTAATTACTACAAAAACAAAACCCTCATACTACTGCAATAGCTACAGAGCTTCATAATTACAAAAATAAAAACTAAAACAAAACTAGTTCCTTACACGCTATTGCATAATATTATATCTTATCACACAAGTCAACTATCAAATATTTAAACTTATTGTGGGTCACTATACTGTAGGTAGAATGAGAGAGAAAATAGAGTAGCCCTCTTGCAAGGCAAGCAATAGCAAAGAGTAAAATAAGCATTTTTACTAAAAATATCAACCTTAAATATATTATATTACATCTTTCTTTATCTATTCCACTAATCTGATTTATACTTGAAGCTATATAAAAATATTCTACTTTAGCACTACTGGTAATTTGTTAATATTCAATCTGTGTTTGCTACTTAATGATTATAAACTTAACCAAGAAAAATCTGAACTAACAAGAACAAAATAGCAAACCATTAAAGTTCATAAAAGGTTAATCTAAACATGGATCTTGCAATTCGATGACAAGCTACTCATTATAAAAAAATTAAATTTTTTTTGTCAAAAAATTTATCTCATCAACAATAATGATAGTAATTGAAAGTTATTAAATATTGATTATCTGTTTTTAATTACTAAAAAAGGCTATCTAATATTATGCTCCAAAATAAGAATAGGTTTGTTTATAGTTATAATAAAAGATGGTCAAATCAAAATTTATTGCACAAACTATGCAGGATGCTCAGCCTGCACATGCCTACATTAAAACAGTTTTCTGCTAATGTGAACTATAATTGTTAAATTTTGAAATATTCTGAACTTCTGAAAAATTTTGTCAGTGCAATGGCCCATCTCTAGATATAACGATTTAATTTTTATATACACATATTTTTTCTACACCAGAATGATAGCATGTATATATGTAGCTGTGTTAGTATTATCTTAACTTCTACTAGATTTGGATAAATTAGAGCTATTACTTATATTTAAAAAAGGATTCTTCAAAAATCAGCATAGTGAATATCAAAAAAGTTGAACAAAACCCCCCTCTCTCTATATATTTTATATTATACATGCATATAATTGTACTGGTATAAGCTCTACAAAAGTTTGCACAAACTATCTCAACCCTAACCACATATTGTGTATTATAGAAATAGTAAGTTAAATAACAGAATTTTTACAACACTGTACGTATATGTACGTAAAACAGATGAAAGACTATTTTTTATTTCATAGAGTTACTCAAATTGGCTAAAACTTAAAATTTAAATATTTAGCTAAAAATTTTTTTATTATAAAAATTTTTTGCCAGATACCAGGTTACTACTTTGAGACTAATATTTTTAAATAATAAAATTTTTTAATTTAAAAATTAAAAACCAGGTTGGCAGGTCAAAATAAAAATTTAATGTTATGAGAACTAAAAATACTACTTTGTATAGCCTTAGTTAAAATTTAATAATAAACTTGTTTGTTTGCTTTTGTAAATTGCACCATTTTTTAAACAATGAAAATTTCAAGTAATTTTGACCTGAATATTGATTTTGTGTCAAATAACATTAACCTAAAAATTGTGTAAAATTTGAATATTTGGTATTATATCATAATGCATTAAAAAATAATATGCAAAACTGCACCATGATCATATGAGTTTGTTAAATAAATATATATACAGTATACAATAGGCTAGTATAGTATATTTATATAAATTTATCATTATATATATATATATATTATATTTTTAACTTCATTCAACTCAATTAAATAATTAGTTTTTATAATAAAAAATATACAAGTAATTTGAGTTGATTAACATCTTTAGTTGCTATTTTTATCACCAAATAGATTTTAATACTATGTAATACTAATGTATAGTACTTTTTTTTATAGTTATAATTGAAAGATTGTAAAGTTTTTTCACTAATATCTCTTTATTTATACTAAATTATACTTTCAATATACCTTCGAATAGATGCACAAAATACAATTTTAGATTGTGGCATTAAATAATAATGATAGTTGACATATTTATATAGTTCACGTAGGCTTAAAGTAAATTATACAGGTAATGAAAATTAGAAGTATCTTTGATATTTAATGAATATTTGATTGTTAACAATTTAAAAAATATCATAGCTTTTTATCTTATTCAAAAATTTTTTTTGATTAAAGTTCTGATTATAAAGCTATTATAGTTCAAACAAATTATCTAAACCCTTTAGAGTGCGATATAAAATAAACAGTTACAAATAAATAAAAAATTGGGTAATATTAATCATTATTTCTGTCATAAATAATATTTTTGTTGTGATTTATTAAATCTTTAATTTTGTTTTTTTAGTAAAATTATCAGAATCAGATATTGTACAAATTAAAGTAATAAAAAATAAATAATGCATTGAATGATGATGATAATTGATGTATTTATATAATTCTAAAGTAAATTATACAAGTAAGATGAAAATTAGAAGTATCTCTGAAATGTATTTAATAGATATTAATTGTTGGCAAATTCAAAAAATATTATAGCTTTTTTAACTTATTCAAAAAAATCTTTTTGATTCAGATCCTGATGATTATAAAGCTGCTATAATTTGAACAAATCATCTGAACCTTTCAGAGTGCAGTATATTTTACTTTGAAATTAAAAAATTACAAGCAAAGAAAATATTGAGTAATGCTAATCATTATTTCTGTCATAAATAGTATTTTTGTTGTAATTTATTAAATTTTTAATTTGTTTTCTTAGTAGAATGATTAAAATCGGATATTGTACAAAGTAAAGTAATAAAAAATTGATGATGCAGCTTATAAACATAATATGCTCATGCCTAGTAATAGTAAAGATAGTGATCGATCAAATTTTTTTGATTTTCATATAGGCTGCCGTCAATAGAAATCAAGCAAATCTACATTTGAAAAAAAATCAATACCTTAACTTTCACAGCTCATATCTCGGTGAATTTTAAAGCTAACTTGATGTTTTAATATTCAAAGGAAAACTTAGATTGTAAGCTTCCTTTTGAATATTAAGGCATCAAGCTAGCCTTAAAATTCACCGAGATATAAGCTGTGAAAGTTAAGTTATTGATTTTTTTTCAAATGTAGATTTGCTTGATTTCTATTGACGGCAGCCCATATGATCGATCATTTATTTTATATCTTTATAATAGATTTATAGATCGTTAAACAAACCAATCATAATACAGGACAGTCTTCATTAATCTTGTGATTAAAGTTAGCCAATGAGATTTAATCAAATATACTGTATATGTGTGTGTAAATTTCCCCCCTCGAGCCTAAGTTCAAAATGTCGACGTTAAACATCTAATCAACTTTAAACAGCCTAAGTATAAAAAGCTTGCTACCTTCGCCATTACTCGCCAACTACTATAAATGAAAACCTACAGCCATTTATTTATTTTATAAAAAATGATACAATTAAAGAGTATATAACATATATAAAATGAAGTTTTATTTTATGGAATGTGAGTTGCCAGGCACTCACATTCGTTTCTCATAGATTTATAAAATATCTATTTTATTTCTGGAATAATTTACGTTTAATGAACTCATCACCATTTTCTTTCAGAGGTTGGTTGTTGTTTTTTGAGGTAACAGTAATTGCTTCCCCTCCATCGTGATACTCTTTTTTTGCATGTTTTTTAAAGTCAGAATTAAGCTTTTCTATATTTGTAAAAGAAATCTCGAGTTGGTGAACAATTCGGGGATATTCTTTTATCAACTTTGGTGTTGCATATAGGTATTTATAAACGTTACGTTTATTGGTGCTACCCATTACCTGCGTAATGGTTATACGAAATCCTTTTACTTTATTCTTGACGTACCAATGACCCTTATGTAAATCCGTATTAATGCTAAGTCTATTGTCTAAAGTATCATATACATCGCTATCAGTAAAACTATATGACCATTTGTTTCCAGTAGTTTCACTAAATTCATCCCTCATGGTCCATTCTTTTGTTGTTGCTGTTGAACTTCGACTTTTCTTTTTGCCAATGGCAAAAGTTGCTTTGGAACTTAGGGAACAGTCTTTTTCATGAACTTTTGTAGAAGTTATATTATTATTAGCTTTATGTGGATTATGTTTTTTCTTTTGAATAATAATACATGTATCATCGGACTTTAGCCGAATCGGAGAGGCACAGATTTCTAACGAATCGAGATGATAGCAAATGAATTTATTTAAAGACGGACACTGGTTACTGAGAAAATCTGTCACCCCGCAATTACTTAAGTCGATCTCAAACTCTAAAGTTGAGTTGGCATTATTTTTAACATTAGGTTTGACATTTGCCCAGAGTTTCATAGTAATGTTAAAGCTTTGAAATTTTTTTCTATTTTTAATTTCAATTAATTTTCTATCCTCAAATTCGACTTTACCTTCCGAAGAAATTAAAATTTTACCGTCAACCTCGTCGTCACTCTCACCGTCATTATCATCACCGTCATCATCGCTATCACCACCGTCATCACCACCGTCTTCATCACCACCATCTTCGGTTTTATCGTCTTCACCACTGTCAGCATCATGATATTCGCTATCATCATCATTATCATCACTGTTTTCATCATTTCCTTCACGTTCGACTGCATCACTATTAGTTATTGAAAACTCACCACTTATGTTACCACTCGCAATTGATGTATTTTTTGGTCCCCCATCGTTACCATTGACCTTCACTAAATGATAAGCAACTTCAAATTCATGATTAAACAAACCTGAAATTTTTTCCATAATTGATACCGTAAGAGGGTTAGCAACCCAACAAGCAATATAAGGCATGGAATAATCATTCTGAAATTTGGGACCCACTGCATATACAGCATGTGAATCCAAAATGTTATCAATTTTATCTTTCTGGTTTTTAAGTAGTGAGAATAATCGTTCAGCTTCAGTAATTGCGATGTCAGAAGGCCCTTGAAAAATAGTTGAATATACTGATATGTACTCAGAGACGTTATTCCGAATTTCTGATCTATTACCTAGTTTCATACCGTCTATGTTATTACAAGTCTTGGACTCATCATTAATAGTAACATGCGCAGAATATCTGATGCGGTCGAGGGTCTCAATGCTCTCAGAGACGTTATTCCGAACTTCTAATCTATTATCTAGTTTCATACCATCTATGCTATTACAAGTCTTGGACTCATCATTAATGGTAACAATGTGCGCAGAATATCTGATGCGGTCGAGGGTCTCAATGCTGTTTATTTTTTGATGAGCTATTTGAATAGCATAATTATAAGGCGGAGGTAATTCAACTTGTGGTGTCGTCGTAGATTCTAATTCTTTTTCCAGATCAATTATTTCCTTTTGCACAGACAGTATTTGATCAAGTATTTTATGACCTTCTGTATCTGATCCCAACCCATTTCTTAAATCGGTTAAGTTTTTGCTATAATAACCCATAACATCTTTTCCTTCTACGATCATTCTATGGTTTTTAAAAAAATATTTAGTTAAGACATTTGCTAAACTATCTTTAAGCTTCAGAGACAATTCAATTTGCAATTTTCTTAGTTTTTTCCTTTTTGTATATAATTCTTTTAAGTCACCAAATAGGTTTTTGGGTTCGCCATTAAATAAGTTTTCGCCGCCAGTTTTTCCTTTGCTAAGATCTAATTGGGTTATTTCTTCGCGTCTTTTGCCCCTGTTTTCTGGATCAGATTTTCTATTACACGTTCCATTTATTGGGTATTTTTGATTAATAT
>CAJVQC010000816.1:0-11586 GCA_910592285.1 Racocetra persica
AACAAATAAACTAAAACCAAACGATTAAACAGAAATAGAGCTATATTTTTAAAATGCAAACTTCAAATTATTTCTGTGTTGTATATATGTTGTAAGTGGAAACGGAATTTAATGCAAATACGTAATTTTTGTTTCTGGCGCTAGTTCTGAATGTTATTAATATTCCGACCTATCTTTCCGGACGATCATCCGATCCCAACCTGGTACACATTTTCTGGGTGCAAAATTATATACCAGTTAATTGACTGTCTATATGCATGTGATTTATCTCTACTTTAAACCTCTTTATTTGAGTATCTAAAACGCAGTGATTAAGAATTGAGTAGGTTTATTGTATTTTTTTGCATCGTAAAAATTTACGATTTGATTGGATTTTGGATGTCCACAGCAGTTCCTTTATAACAAAAAAATTGTAAACGTTTTTTGCAGTTTTTACTTAATAAAAAAGCCGGAAAAAAAACGGTAAGCATTATGGTTACAGCCGCAGAATGCTTTCTTAAGGACGACTTTTACGCAGACGGTGGAAAACTTTTTTGCCGGCTTTTCAGCTTATAAACGGATAATAGATATGCTTTGTCAGAAAATTCAATTAGAATTAAAAGTTTAAATTTTAAATAATACTAAGAGAAGGTTTAAAAATCACGCCCTATCGCATCGGAAGATTTTTGATCGTGTGACTGCTAACCAAGACATTACGTAACATGCGATGGCAAAATTTAAATCACGTGTGTTGTGTGTCAGCATTTCCGAAATTAAAAAAAAATTTTTAAACGGTATTAAATAATGCCTTAACGTTAAGAGGTTTAAACCTCTCACCTTTTTTAAGTTATACGTATGATTTTTACACTTTTTGCATGATGAATTTATCGAAAGTATTTCGGCACACCAAAATACCTTCGGTAGGAAGTCTCATATCATCCCTCCCCAACGGGATACGCGTCGCTACAGAAAATACACCAGGTCACTTTTCGGCAGTAGGTGTATATGTGGACGCAGGTTCAAGATATGAAACTCCACAGACAACTGGAGTAAGCCACATTTTAGATCGAACGGCGTTTAAGGTATATAATGTCGCGTAAATTAATCCTTTTCGTTTATCAATCAACACTTTAGATATTGACTTTCAGTTTCAATGCATTAATAGGGTACAAAAACTCGTACAAGTGAACAAACACAAGCTATTTTAGAATCGTTAGGTGGTAATATTATGTGTGCTAGCAGTCGTGAAGCTATTATGTACCAATCAGCCATATTTAGTCAGGATTTGCCAAAGATTATAGAGCTTTTTTCTGACGTGATTCGCAACCCACTTATTGACCCAGAAGAAGTTGCAGAACAGCGACGGACAGCACTTTATGAAATTCAGGAAATTTGGCAAAAACCTGAAATGATCATGCCAGAATTGCTTCATACGGTTGCTTATAAGAACAATACTCTGGGAAATCCAATGCTATGTCCAGAAGAAAGATTAAACACAATTACCCCGGAGCTTATAAGAGATTATATGTTAACATGGTATCGTCCTGAGCGAATAGTCGTGGCAGCCGTTGGAGCAAAGCATGAAGATGTTGTGGAATTAGTTAGCAACCATTTTGGGGATATACCAAGATCACCAGATTTCAATTCACATTTTTCATTGCCACTCTCCGTCACATCATCAAACTATAAACAATCAAAAACGTCACTGTACAAAACAATAACCACAGCGGCATCATCGATACTTCACCCAAAACAACCAGCAACTTCTACCATTGCGACGCAAAAAGCACATTATACAGGTGGTACACTTTTACTCGACAAATCACAGCCTCACACCCATCTTTATATATCATTTGAAGGACTTTCGATCCATGATCCTGATATATATGCACTTGCTATACTCCAAATGTTACTTGGTGGAGGTGGATCGTTTTCAGCCGGTGGACCAGGAAAAGGGATGTATACACGTTTGTTTACTAACGTTCTCAATCAATATTCATGGGTAGAGTCTTGTATGTGTTTCAATCATTGTTATACCGATTCGGGACTTTTTGGAATTATGGCATCATGTCGTCCTGAATACAATCGCGCATTAGTGGATGTAATTGCCAAGCAATTCGAATCTGTGACAAGTTATGGACGTGGAGGAGTAACTCAATTGGAGCTTGCGCGAGCAAAGAATCAACTAAAAAGTAGTTTACTAATGAATTTAGAATCCAGGATGGTTCAGCTAGAGGATCTAGGCAGACAGGTTAGTAACTTCTTATAATTTAACCGATAACATTGAGTTAAGGCTATGTTTCCGAATAATATACTGATATTTTTATAGGTTCAAGTTCATGGTTTTAAAATCCCAGCGGAAGTGATGTGTAAAAAAATTGATGATGTTACATTAGAAGATCTTGTGAGAGTTGCAAGGAAAATTATTAGAGGGGATGTAGTCAACGAAGGGCAGGGTACTGGGCAAGTGACGGTAGTTGCTCAAGGAAATTTGAGTGGATTACCAGATGTAGTTAAAATTTGTGAACGATATGGTCTAGGTAAACATAGTGGTTCGAAATGGTTGCGATAGTAATTTTTATTGGTAAATAATCTTTAAATACACGAGTTTTTGTAATAGAATTCATTCATTCATTCATGTATTGTACATTGTGTAAATGTAAGTTATCCATACTGATAATCGATGGGCCGTGGCGCAGTATTTGTGATCAGCCCAGATTATCGTTACGATCTTGTTATAAATGCAGAAATGCGTCAAACTTTTTCGCGTAAAGTAAAATCGAAAAAATGTCGACTACAGACAAAAATAACTTAAAAACAGATTCTTATACAGTATCAGATTTATTACCTAAAATTTCTTCTTTGATAGATACATGTGACTATCAGTTAGCCTTACAGTTTGCTAAAAGAGCTTTGAGCATGGAAAGTAATAATATTATGGTTTTAGAGATTTTGGGAATGGTGGAAATAGAATTAGGAATGTTCGATGATGCTAAAGAGGTATTTAATGGCGATATTGATTTTTAAAGAAATGATTTTATTCTATAAATGAAACTTATTTCCTTTGTGCACAAGATATTTAATTATTATATATATTGTCATCGTTTACATAATAATAAATAGCATTTTTTAAAAGCCATTTCAATAAGTCCGAATCAAGGATATTCAAAATATATGTATATGGGTCAATTATGTGAAGGTCTAGAAGCTATTAAAAATTTTCAATGTGGTGTTAATTTAATGATTGACGAACACAAATCAATTACTTCCAATAAGTCATCATCATCACAAGATTCACAGGAATCTTTAAACCGTAAAATTTCTACGGCATTATGTTCAATGATTGAAATCTATTTAACTGACTGTTGGTAAGCTAATAAAGCTATTAGTAGAAAAAGAATTATTCATCTAATAATGTATTTAAAGTTTCGAATCAGATGCTGAATCAAAATGTGAAGAATATTTAAATCAAGCTTTGGAGATCGATCCAATAAATCCTGAAGTTTATCAATTATTAGCCTCAGTTAGGCTTTCTCAGCAAAGAAACGAAGAAGCAAAAATTGCACTGGAAAAAAGTTTAAGTTTATGGATCAATTTAGAACCAGGTATTCATAAATTTGTTATCTATTTTTATTTATATATATTATTCATTTATACATTATGTAATATACACTTATTATTTCTATTACTTTTAAAGGTGATCCATTAATACCCTCTTACGACATCCGAATATCTCTAGTAAAGTTACTCCTTGAGCTTTCTCAATATACTCAAGCACTTTCGGTTCTTGAAATATTGCAAAAGGAAAATGATCAAATAGTCGATATATGGTATCTTTACGGATGGTGTTATTACTGTATGGGTCAAGACTCGCTGCAAAATAAAGAAGATCATTTGGTCCATTGGGAAGACGCCCGCGATTGTTTGGTTACTTGTGAAAAGGTAAAAAAAATATATATATATACATGTCTTTACTCTCAAAATTATTCTTTATAATTGCTAAACTTATCCCCAATTCCTCAAATTGCCCATTCAAAAACACCTTGTTTCCTTTATATGTATATTTAAACTCAACGTAGTTATACCATACGACTAAATCGGATGACGAAGGCATCCTACAACACACACAAGAAATCTTACAAACCATCAACTCTCTTGTAAAACCTTCATCCACATCGGATGATGATGATGATGACCATGAAGATAATGATGGCGCCGATGAGTGGGAGAGTTTCAGTGATGATGATAGTGATGATTATCATCAAATGGAAATGTAGGAAAATAAAAACGTGTTCTTAAAATACCACAACAATATTATTATTTACAGTAATAGTGATAAAAGCAAGTGTAATTTTGATTGCTGATAAGCAAATTTAGGGCAGAACTCAAGTTAACCTGTTGTGTTTTTTTGTTTCACCAACAGTTTAATATAATGTCCCATCTCACAAAATGCAAGTAATTGTTCTTGATCTACCTAACCTATTTTTCTTGAGATGCCCCTTTGTTGGACGTTTGAGAACTCCATCCTTGATATCTCTGATGGGACGAAGTAGATTATGCCAACTCATGCATATTAAAATTTATATATTGATTAGCAATATTTATAAACTTCAAATGTGAATTTGGGTCACATCAGCGTAATAGATAAAAAGTTCGAGGCTTTGAACATAGTTTAGATTATAACTTAAAAAGATTGTTAAAAATATTTGTATTACTGTATTGATACTTAATATGATTTTTTTTTTTTTTTAGTATTAAGGTGGCCTTTGTATAAGCAAGTTTTTATTGAATTTAGAGATAGTATTACATATAAGTATAATGATATTGGCATTGCATAAGGTGAGTATATTTGGCTATATATATAATTTTAGTCTTTGCCTATTTGAAAGGTTTAATTTACTAAATATTGTATTTAGATCTTATTTGTAAATTTTTTATTTAAACTCTTTGCTTATTACAATTTTTTATTATCCAATTCAACTTTACTAAAGTGCACCAGTGGTGTTTAACACCACATGTCAAAACAAAAATTTAAAAAAAGATTAAAATTTAGCTAATATTAGGGTTAGGGTTATTAGCTAGAATTGGGAAATATAAATTATTATAATCAAAATTTCGAGTTATTAAAGATTTTTTAAAAAATTAAAGAATTGATTTGATTTTTTATATTACACCTGATCTTGACATTACATTACAGATCAAAATTTTATTAGTTAAAATCACTATAGTGTTGAATACCACTAGTGTGTTTTAGTAAACTCGATCTATATAAATATTATTTAATTTTATTTTTAGCTAATTTAAAATTTTAAAGCAAGATTTGGGTTTTATATATAGTAATTAAATTTTTAAATCTTTATAAATTAAATTAATTGGTGATTCGCTACTCAACCAGAGAGAGCTCATAGTGTAACATGATGCAATTTATATATAGAAATTAGGGTTTTTGGAATGTGAGCTGCTTCTATCTAAAACTTTTTTTTGTACTAAATTAATCATCTTTGGGTCTTTAATTGAAGTTGTAGAGCTCATCGAGATAAATCTAATAGTGGTTGAATCGTCAAAATCGGCTTGGTGAATCACGAGATATCTTCGAAAAACATTTTGTTGATTATGTAAAATTCTTTCTTTCAACAATAGTATCACCAAGAGAATTTTACATAGTCAGCAAAACGTTTTTCGAAGATATTTCGTAATTCACCAAGCCAATTTTGATGATTTAATTACCATTAGATTCATCTCGATGAGCTCTACAACTTCAATTAAAGGCCCAAAGGTGATTAATTTAGTACGAAAAAAGTTTTAAATAGAAGCAGCTCATATTTCAAAAACTTTAATTTCTATATGTAAACTGCATTATGTTACACTATGCACTCTTTCTGGTTGAGTGGTGAATCACCAATTAATAATTTAAATTTAATTAAAAACAAAATATTTTTATAATTTAAAAATAATAATTAGTAATTACAGATCAAAATAAGAAATATTAGATTTAAATTATTATTATTTAATTTTGATATAAAGCTAATATTAAATAAAATTTAATATAGTCTAATTTTTTATAGTTATGCCCTTGGTTTCAAGAAATTTTGTACTTATAAAAAATTGTGCTTATATAAAGGTTAAATTTTTAAGTTTTATATAAGTTAGTTTTATAAATTAATAGGTGATTTGCCAGTTAGGCCATACAAACTTAATAAATCAGTTCTTATAACCTGGCCAGGTCAAATTTTACAAAACTTTAAAAACAAATTTTAAGTATATTTATTATCCAGGTAGGTTTTTCTAAAAAATTTATAAAAAATTTTATATGTTTTTTATATACAAAATTTTTTGAAAATAAAATTAAAAGCCAGGTTACCAGGTCACTTTCAAAACTTTTATATTATGAAAACCAATTTATTAAGTTTATATGGCCTTATCTGGTTCAAAATTTTTTTTTTATATATAAAATTTATTATAAATATAAATACACAGTATCTGTATCTAAAACTTTTTTTATATTAAGTAAATCACTTTTGGCTTCTAACAAAAGTTGTAGAGCTCATAAAAATATATTTAATATTGTAAAGATATTAAAATTGGCCTGGTAGTTCTTGAAAAATCCTTAAAAAACTTCTTTTTCATATATAAAATTTCTTTAAAAAAAATCAATTTTTTTTTAAAAAATTTTATATGTGAAAAAGAAGCTTTTTAAAGATTTTTCAAGAACTACTAATCTAATTCAGTCAGGCATATTACCAAAAATAGAAATCGATTCTAGATCATTCTATTGAAATTTGATTGGCTCACAATCACGTTTTTTTAGCTAAATTCTTTAGTCTTTTACGATCTTTATAGCATTTGTTCATAGTTAATAACTCAATATACAGAAAGTAGAACGTTTATAGTTTTGTGATCATAAGAGATCAAAGCGAGATCAGTCTATTGTATAAAAATGAATGAGATCTGAAAAACAGGTAGATTCTGAGTTTATAGTTATTTTAAGTTCATTTTTTTTGGTTTGTTTTATCTTTTTTTTTTTGTATAAATTTTGGTTAATGTTCTGAATATTGTTTTCTATAAGCTTATACTTATAGTTATAGCTTGTATTTGCAGCAGGGTTTAGTAATCTTGTATTGATCATTCTTTGAGATAATATTTCTGCATTCAGGATAAACTAAATGGTTTTATATTTGTTACTTTTTTTTTATACGAATTTTATTTTCTAATATTAATTTATTTTTTTAAATTTTAGAGCCAAAAATTATAATAATATGGAGTGTTGCTAGATATTTTGTGTCTTTTGAGTAATTTAGCAATTGTTAATAGTTTTGACCAATTATGAATAATAAGGTTTACAGTATATATAGGTATCGTCAAGAGAAAATTAGACTTCAAGTTTCAATTATTTTTTGTATCAAACAATTTATTTGATTTATTAGTATTATAATAGTATTAGCACCAAATATAATTGAAAGCTTGAAGTCTGGTTTTCGCTTGGTGATACCTATATTTTAATATGAAAATCAAAAGCTAGAAGAATAATATGTATCTTGGTTGTCTTGATGATGTTAAATCTAAATATAGCTTAGTTTTTTAGTATCGTAAAAGTTATGAATAATGATAGCTAATAAATAAAGATGTTTATTTGGTTTATTCGATCTTTGTAATAATTTTTTTTATTTTATTTATTTCTTATATTTTTTTTCATTTTTAAAAATTTACGATTTGATTGGCTCACTAACATATGATATGCTGCAATCGAAATATCTAGAATCATCTGATTTACAATTTTTTACTATAATAGATGCAATCTGCATTGCCTATTTTTGATAATATGCCCAACTGTAATTTTAATATTCTTACAATATTAAATATATTTTTATGAGCTCTACAACTTTTATTAGAAGCCTAAGAGTGATTTATTTAGTATAAAAAAAAGTTTTAGATACAGACACTGTGCCTTTGTATAAAAAAAAAATTTTGAACCAGGTGACTGGCAAATCACCTATTAATATGATTATAAAAAATTATAACTATATAGAGAGTGACTGTATAAAGAGCAAACTATATAATAAAATATTAATATAAAGAGTGTAGTGATTTAGTAAAATGATTAAATTATCATATTGTATTTCTAAATATTATATTGATAAATTAGATTTAAAACTTACTATTAACAATATTTTGAATATTTTACTTGTATGATAGCTACTGTTTTTTATTAATTAGTTAGAATAAATTTTTGTAACTTTAGTAATACCAACAAGATTAAATGATTATAGTGCTCAACAAAAATTTTTTTACACCCATAACTTAGCACAGAGATATAGTAGAAAAAAATTTTTGTATTTAAAAACATATAACATTATACAAAAATCAATGCATAGTATAATTAATCTTGGTTTTAATTAGAGTCTTCATATGATGTCTCATACTTCTTACCAAATTAGCTATATATTTCTTTGGTAATTGATTTTATTCTTTTGTTATTTGTGCTTTCAAAGTACTAAGTTTTTTGTCAGATTTATTTTCATAAATCTTCAAACATTTTCAATCAAGTTTTAATCAAATAATATCGATGGTTAGGGAAGAACTTTGACTTCATTTTTTTTTTCATACCTTTGCAATTTTTAAACAATACTTCAGAATATTGTTTTTTTGCAAAATTCAACTATTACAATCTTTACCAAAAAGGTCTATAGCAGAAAATAAAAAAACCATTTTATACAGAGTGGTTATATATTGTATATTAAGGTTTTGTATAAAGTAAACTAATCTTTTAAAGCTAGAAGAACTTTTAATAGATGCTTGACAAAACAGATTATTTTTTTGCCCTAATAAATTATCAAGACTTTTTTAACTGTTGATTCAAATAGAAAGTATTTTTGTTAATAAATATTGCAAAATTCTAGTCAAAATTCTTATATCTTTTGCTTATAAAAGCTATTTTTTTTAATGTTTTTTTTTGAGCAAAGGCTTTGTAAGTTTTGCATAATAATAAGCTCTACCTTTACCAAAACATTATTGAATAGTATATATATAAATATCTATATTCTGTTTTAGAAGCTCATAGCAAATTTCTAGTACTGAAATATCTATATTCTCTTTTGCTAGCTTCAAAATCCAGTTGTCTTGTCTTTGGGTAGTAACTCTTTGACAACTTAGCCTTGGTTTTTCACTTAGGTCTTTGCTTTTTTGCTACCTTTTTGTCTATTCTCATACTATTTTTCATTACAATAAATCTGCTTTGCTGTCTCACAAAATAAAAGCTTAGAGCTCTTTAGATAAGTAGTTAAAAAAGTAATTTTATATCACTTATACAAAAGAAGAGACATTTTTTTGATTAAAAATTGGTGTATAAGCAGCATAGATATTTTTGCTATATACACTGCTTGAAAAAGTTTAGTGCAATCTGCATATGCGATGTACTGTACCTGTATAAAGTTTTATGCTTCTATATATAAACTTGTAAAAATTAAAAATACAAAGAAACATTTGTCAGGTACTGTATATAGTATTTGTGTAATATATAAGTTATACAAATTAGTTTAGATAATACAATCTGAGATAAGTTTTTATAATTATCCTTTAAACTATTCATTTAAGGGGACAAATTTGTTTGCTTAAATATTTTGATGAAAATAAAGTATAAAAAAAATTTTTTTTATAAAAATTTTGATTCTAATTGGTTATAATGACTTCTAAAAGCTCGAGCCATATGCTACATTCAACAGCTACAGTATGATATACTCAAAATAACCCAAACAAAGGGCATAAATTAGCACGAAGGGTGTAAAATATACCATTTTAACCAAGCTTTTGAGTCACCTTATCTCTCTTGTATTATTTCAAAAAATTAATTCTATAAAGTTGGTTGTGAAGAATCTTTGGCCAACTTTAATATTATATTATAAAAGATATCTCTGTGTGATAATTATGAAGATCTTTCATAATTGTCACATGCAAGTATTATTTTTACTATTAAATTTAATCGTCAAGATCATATGAAAATCACATGATGATCAACTATATTTAGACGATTTTGGAATATTGTTAAAGAAATTTCGCTAAATAGCAATTATATAACAACTAGCATATAGTGTTCTTTTATTCTAGTCAAGGAATTATAAGGGTGTAGCTTAATAAAATTTGGAGAAATTGTACAATAATTGGTCAAAAAAAATTTAAGCAAGCAAATTTGCCCACTAGACAGTTTAAAGAATAGAATTTAAAAATTGAAAAAATAGATTCCTGCTTGACAAAATTTAAAAAAAGAAGTATATAGATCTTTAATGATAGTTACTAAAATAGGTTATATTAGAGATTAATATAATTAAATAAAACAAGAGTACTAACAAGTTACAGACTACTAAAATATTAATTAAAAAAAAGAACTAGTATTTTTTTTGGGCTATTTAAATTAATAATCTAAGAAGACTAGTTAAAAATACTAAAAAGAAAGTACCAAATAGTTTTGAAGAGAAATTACTAGAGTTTGAGCAAAAGTACAGAATAAGTAATAATAATAGAAATTAAAAGTCATAAATATTTGTTTTTATTTTATTTTTTTTTGAATTCAATTATTTTGCCTTTTGTTTATTTGAGGTTAAAATTATTCGAAAAATTATATAAATTTTTTTTTATAGCTAAACTAATCTAACCAAACAAAAGCTTACCAAGTTTTCACACAATATAATCTATCTTAGTAGCTATTGACCTTTCTCTAAGCCTTTAATTTACTAAAAATTTTTTTCTTTCAGTTCTTAGCTAGTAGCTACAAGATATTTACATTGATATTAGTTTTTCTTTTTAGTAGTAAAGTACAAACACAAATTCAAAGAGCAAAAAAAAACAAAAAAGAAATAAACACAACAACAAAGTTTAATTCAACTAAAACAAATAAGACCAAAAAAAAATAAAGTAAAAAAAACAAAACAAAAGAAAAAAACAAAGATAGTACTATTAAGTCTATACTAAACTATAAAAATTATATAATACTACTAAATAAACTAGTTTAAACTTTATACTAGTTACTTATATCTATTTTTAAGATATAAAAATTTAATCAAAACTATTTATTATTAAGTAGAAGTTCAAGTTCAAAATTTCAATTAGTGTAGTTTCTCAAAACTTTTACAATATATTCTTATATATTTCTTTTTATTCTAGATTTACATAATCTAACAAAGTTGAAACTCTATTGTTTTAAAACTAAAGCAAAAAATAATCATATATTATTTATCCCAAAATAAATATATACATATGCATATATAGTATATTTCTTTTTAGTAATAATTAATAATATTAATTTTTTGATAAAAGTGTATTAGATTTTTTACTTTTTGGTAAAATTTCATAAAGTGCAAAAGGTAAGATATTAAAGAAAATTTTAGTTAGCAAGTAGCTTTAAACTTTGATAGAGAATATATTATAAACTTATTTGTTGTTCTCTTTAGACCAACTATCTTTTCATTTTGTCAATAGAAGCTATACTTCTATTAAAATTTTTGGTTGATCTTTAATATAGGTGGGTATATATAATTATGGATAAATATATGCATCGCCTACTGCGATGTGTTTATACATCGCATCTATATATATAAATTATAATTTGTCTTATAA
>CAJVQC010000817.1:0-11584 GCA_910592285.1 Racocetra persica
GTTTTTTTAGAAAAACATTTTTATAATATTATAACTACTAGTTATAAACCCATAATAAACTAATTTTCTAAAAAAAAATATTTTAACTATATTTTGAAAATATAATTTGCTATTTATAAACCCAATATCAATTTTTTACAAGTTTCTGTAAAGTACTTAGAAAAATATTATTATAATATTTTGTATATATTATTTTTTTATTACAAAAACAACCACAATTTTTACAAGTTTCTGTAAAGAAGGCTCTGCATCCAAAATAGTACTCTTATTATTTTTGGTTTACAGAGGATTAAAAATCACAGATTTATGCTTTTAGATAGATTTAAACTATTAATCTTGTCTGTGGAGATTTGAAAGCTTAACTAATAAGCTACTGAGCCAAAATCCTTTTATAATATTAATTTTGATCACTAGTAATTACACAATATTATATAAATAATTAGATTAAAATTTATAAAATATTATTATTAATTTTAAATAATTATCAAACTATATAGTTAAAAATAATACTTATAATTAAAAATTATTTAACAAATAAATTTATAGATTAAGGGTGTAGCGACTTAGTAAAATGGTGAAGTTGCCACACCCCAAGTAGCACATCCAGGGTTCAAATTCTACTATCAATGAAATTCAAATATTCTGTTGTAGAATAGTTACTATCTCTTATCAATCTATTAGATTTTGGACCTGTAATTAAAGTCATACCAGATTTCTGGAAGGATTATTATCTATGTAAAACCAAGAAACTGGAAAGACAGATACCCACTTGGCAAGATCTGAGTAGAGAAGTAGCACAAATCTTCGATGGTACAACATAAAGGGTTATTATTAGAAAAAAACAGAAAACTGAACCAGACTGAGATGTATAGCAAAAGCATCCTACCAACCAAGCTACCAGAGTTGGAAAAAACAGATCTGCTTAATTGTAGTTACTAGGAGACTGGTAATCTACAGGCAAAAGTCCTTTCTGGGCCATTTGGATTAGTAGTTCAGACTAGCTAAATCAAACCAGAAAAACTGAATAGACAAAATGTTTGAGAAGGCATTTCCACCAACTAGGTTACTGGAACTGGAAGAAAAGGAACTGATTAATTTGCAGTTACCAGAGGACCAGTAACTTACAGGTGAAAGTCTCTTCTAGGCTATCTGAATTGGTAGTTTGAAATCCGAGAAGTACTCCTAATAGTTTGTAAAGTAGATACTTGGGTTTAAGTGAATTCTACAAAGGCAGAAGTAGGTAAAGGTAGCGACTTTGGTTTGCAAATACTTGTTCTCAGACTTAGTATAAGTTACTGAAGCCTAGACTAGTCGGATTGTAGGTACAGAAAGTTCTAGCAGGTTTGTCTCAAGGATAAAGAGCTCCCTAAATGGTTATAGCCTGCTTTAAAATCCTAAACCAGGTATCTGAAAATAAGGGGTCCAAATGATTCTTGCTTGGTTATAGGTTAACCCCATAGGTTAGAGGCTTTAAATAGATAACCCCCTAGTTGGGTTATAGGTATAGCATCTAGTGTAGAACTTAGTAATAAGCAGACTACTTAAATAAATAATCAAAAGTTATATGTGTGGTTAGTATATATTCTCCAAATATATATACTGTATGGGTGCCAAAGGGGCTTTGCGTATAGTAAAGTTAACTAATAACTAAATAAAAGAAAATAGTCAAGAGGTCACCTTAACATCAAAAAAAAAATTTATAGATTAGAATAACTATAGTAGCATAATAGAGTTTTTAACTAAAGTTATTTATATTTATTTATATATTTTATTAAAATATACTATATTTAAGTCTTTAAAGCACTAATAATTTTTCATATATTTAATAAAAATAATAAGCTAAAAAACTAGCCTTGATTATAAAAAAATAAATTTATAAATTAGAGATTTAAATAAAAATTTATTATATAAGAAATTATCAATAAAAAAAAAAAAACTTTATCAATTATTAGAAATAATATTTTTAGTAAAATTTAAATAGAAAAATTATAATGTTAAACTCTTTTTACTAATCTTTTTAATACAAAACTGCAGAAATAAAACACTAATATAAATATACAAATACTAGCAAGAAACTAAACTTGTAGCTCTAAAAAAAGAAAGATAAACAAAAATAAGACTTAGTCTTTTAAGAGACTAGAGCAAAAAAGCAGAAGTAGAATAATATAGAAGAAAATTTAAAAAGTTATTAATAATTTTGCTTTTTGCAAATTATTTGGAAATTTGGCTATAAACCTATAATGCAGATGATTTTTCTTATACAAAACATACAATATGTAATAAAAAATAAACAAAAAAATATATTAAGAATTTTTTGACAAATATAAACAAAAAAGATATATAAATACAACAACCAAATAGTTACATAAAGTAAAATAATAAAAAATTCCAAAAAACTAATAATAGCAGAACAAGCAGAGATATAAATAGAGGTGCTCTATGTATAACTAATATAATATAATAAAAGAAAAATTAAATATACAGAATATATACTAAGAAAAAAACCAATATAGAATATCAAAAAGCAATATAAATAAATACTGATCTGGTAGTATAGCAGAAAGATTAAGATAAAAAGCATATAATAAAAATAGCAAACTGCTGAGTATATAAATTTTAAAGTAGAGTTAGAATAGAATAAAAAACTTCAAGAACAAAAATAAACTGGCAAAGACAATATAACAAAACAATATTAAAAATACTAATATAATACTTTAAAAAATTTGTCAAGACTTTTGCAATAAAACAATATAAAAAGAAAAAAAAATTAAAGAAAAATACAAGCACAATATAGAAAAAGAATTCTATAAAGAAAACAACAAAAAAAACAAAGAAAAAAATATTTAAATATAAAAATAAAGAATAAGATATTGAAGACTTTGTAAAAAAAAAACTTTAAATAAAATATTAGAAAAAACAAAACAAAATTTAACAACAACTCTAGAAAAAGAAGAAAGCCTTAATAATATACAAATCAAAAGTATACAAAGAAGTTTATTAGACTAGATTATAGAAATCAAATACCAAGCAAGCAAAAAAAGAATACAAAACAATACTAAAAATTAAAAAAAGAAGAAAAAAGTAATATTAGTGAAATAAATTAAATAGACAATATTTTATATAGATACAGATATTATTAAATATCTAAAAATTTTTTTTGGTTTTTTGAAAACATATATTAATAATTTTATTCTTATAAATATTTTAATGTTCTAATAATAAAAAAAAGATTATATATTTTCTGTATATTATATGAGAACATAATTATAAATTTTATATTTTTAGTTGGTTCTTAAAAAAAAATATAATTTTTAAATACAATATTCTCAAAGTTTTTTAAATGTTTTTGAAAATACTGAGAATATTAGATCTTTAATACTAGATACAAATACAAATAAAAGAAAATTTATACAAAATAATAGCAGAAAAAATAGCAGAAGTCAAGAATTAAAAAAGAAAAAAGAAAGACAGCCAATATAAAAGATAGTACAAAGAAACTAATAAAGAAAGAAGTTATATTTAAAGAGAAATAAATAAATTGAAGAATTAAAAAATAAGAGAAAGCAATAGAACAAATACAAGAGAAAATAGAAGTGCAAGATTATAAAAAACAAGCTAAACTATTAAAAAGAAGATGAATTCATGCTCTAATACAAGAAAGATAATAAATTTAAGCCCTAATACAAGTTTGAAAAAGCAAAAAAAACCAAGCTAGAAAAATAGAAAAAAAGAAAAAACTCTCCAAGAAATTACAAAAAAAAAACATAGTAAGATATGAAAGATAGAGAAAAAAGAATATATATAGTTTAGAAAGATGATTTATAAAAAAATATAATTTTTACTAATAAAACAGTAAATAAATATATAGTATTCAAACTACAAGTCAAGGTTTTAACTATGATATTTTTGAATGAATTTGGTAATTGTTAACAAGATTTGCAACTTCTAACTAATAATTAAAGGAATCAAATTCTTAGAAAGTCAATAATCTAATATAAGGTAAATTGGCTGCTTAGATAGAATGCATCTAGATTTTAATATCAAGTAAATTTTTATTAGTACAAGAATATAGTATAGAAAATATATTTTATATAAAATATAAGTTTTTAGTACTTCTAATTTAAATAATAAATCAGGATTACTAAAAAAAACAAAATTTAAATAGATATTATATAGATGATATAATTTTTAATTAGCTAAAATTATTAAATAAGCTATAAATATTACTACAAATAATTGTAGAAATAAATCTTATTTTAGTTTTTGCTTTTAAGATATAAAAGTTCTAGCAGTTCTGAAGAAAAATATTTTTACCCTTTTAACTTCAAATTTAGTTATAATCTTAATAAAATTCTAACAGTTCTGAAGAATAATAATTTATTTTCTTTAACTTCAAATTTAGTATAATCTAGATATACTAAGTCAAGATATATAGTAAATTAATAAATCTAATTATTAGAAATTCTAAATAAAATATAGATTATCAGAAGTATTTAAGAGCACCAGTTTCTTCATACTAATGAAAACTTAATATTTTGACTTTTAATTTTTTTTTAGTTTCAATTTTTCTTATATGCTTGCAATATAATATTATACTTTGAAACTTGGTTATAATAGCAATTACATAGTTGTTAGATTATTACCAGTTATTGTTCATATAATATAATAATGTAAATTTTTTGTTTTGATATTTTTGCTATAAACTAACCATTTATACAAAATATTATAACAAAAACTTTACATGATATAATAAAACAATAATAACAATATTGATTATATGAAAATAACAGAAAATTTTTTTCATCAGAGTTAATGTCACTCATATGCTACATAGCAGTGACATTAACTTTAATAAAAAAATGCCATATTATTTTATATAATATAACCAATGTCTTATACGCAGTGTATAAAATCTATATATACAATGTGCTCAAAGCACTTGTTTTAAAAATTTTCACATGTTTTTGGTTAGAAATGTGCACATAATTCACAAACTTTTCACCATAATCATTAATAAAATATCAAAGATGTGCTCATAGTGCACATAATTCATTGCATATATATTCAATCAAATTTATCTATATAAATTTAATTATATAAAAAATTACATAGAGCACAAATTTTTATATGTATGGGTGACACCAATGAAAAACGATTTCGGTTTTTATTTTTATTACCGTATTGTCACGAAATAACACGTAGGGTGAATTACGAATTACGGCCTAAATTAAGTTTAACTTAGACCAGTATTCAAATAACGCCTATACACGTCATTTTGCGACAATAAAGTATTTACTGTACTTAGTCATGACTAGCGACATAATGAAGTATCTTGCATATCTCTGATTAGTTTAAATTTGGTAAATAATCTTGAAAACCTAAAGTTTAGTTTTTTTGGTGTTACGCATATATTTGGGTATCATACCGAATAATGATCAAACAATACTATTCATAAGTTAGAAGAGTATAACAATGAAATTTAAGATAATAAATCACTGACTGCCATAAATAATTATTCGCAACATTGATTTTTTAAGTTAATTTTATGTCATGAGAATATATTATCTATTATTGAGTTACGATATTATAAGTTGTTATCACAGAAACTAAGAAATAGTTAGGTTGTACAAAAGGAGAGGAATTCAACAATTTATTGTGACGGATTAAAATGAAATTAGATTAAAATGAAATGGGATATATTGTAGAATAGATGAGCCACCGAAAAAACAAATGCTTGGGTGCATTTTTTGGCATTTTTTTTAGGGTTAGGGGGTCAGTTTAGCGGTAAAATTTATAATAAAAGGGTATATGTAGACTTTAGGAGTTAAATAAAAGCCTTCATTTCATTTTAATCTGATTTTATCTGCGACAATTGCGAATATATAGTATAAATTTATTTCGAGCTATAATAAAATTTATTGTCCATTTTTTTCTGAACTGGCAGCTTTTTTTTGATAAGCAGCAGCAGCTTGAACTAAACGAACCATCTCTTCTATATAAAAGAAGCATCCGTTAAAATAATTTCATTATGATAGGGTTGCACCAGTCCTGAAAAAGACCGGTCCTGTGATACCAATCAAACTGCTCACAATATATAAGGACCGGACCGGGACCGTATGAAGTTCGGTCCATAGGACTGGTGCATCCTAGATTTTTATCAATATTTCTTAAAACACTAACAAGGATTTTTAGAATACTAACTAGGGTCTTTAGCGGAAAGTTGTTCAAACATCTCAAGATCTTTGGTAGAAAGCAGTCCAAACATTTCAAGCATCTTATTAAAAATTTGTTCGTTATTGGTCTTATTAGATTCTAAATTAGTATATTTTTTATATTTGACAATAAGACATCGTTAAAAATAGTAATGTTTATTGTTCAACGATTAATTCAATGAAACGTATTTCTCACTTTTCTCACCTTTCTCAATTTTCTCATTGGGTGTTATTAGACCAGTATCGATATCAGAAATACAACTTTTTGATGAATCTTTCAATTTTTCACCTGATATTATGTCTTCTTGTTGAATTAAATTATAAACCTTTTCAATTTCTGGTCGCAACTTAGAATTTCCATCCCAACAATCTGTATAAAGCTTAATATAAGAGTTAGTAGACCCATCTATTGGGTTTTCCCGTGCTCCTTTAATTATTTGAATTGAAGCTAAAAGGACATTTTTGCATTTGTCAAACGGGGGTCGACCATTGCTTGTGATTCCCACAAAACTACACCAAGGCTATATATATCAGATTTGAAATCAGGTGCTGCATTATAATTTAATATCTCAGGGGCTACAAATGGTACGCATCCTACTATTTTCTGATTGGATTTACTATTACGAGGAATAACTTTTGCAAGTCCAAAATCCGTAATAATAGCTCTAATGTCATCTCCATCCTTTTGGATAAGTACATTTTTAGTATGCTAATATAAAATAAATTTATTAATTGTGTCTTAAAAAATGTTAATTAACTGCTAAAGAATGAGCATCTTACTAAGTCACGATGTAAAATCCCATTTTTATGTAAAAAGTACAGGCCTCCGGTAACCTGTCTTGCAATATTGACCTTCTGTTCCCAATTTAAAGTATTTTGGCTTAAAAAATAGCGTAAATTACCGTGATTTGCGTACTCAAGTATCAGGTAAAGATCTATTTATAAAACAGTAGTGAAGAACAATAAATATATAGTACATAAATTGAAGTTCATATATAAAATTTACCGTCAGATTCATCCCTAGATATCGCAATTTTTTTTAAATAAAAATTCAATTTTCAACAATGAATACTAATAACATGTTGATGTTACATGATGCGATACCTCGATACACCATAAAATTTGATTACATTTTCATATCCTACGAGAGAAGCCTTTTCTTTAATTTCTCCTTTGAGAGATGTTTCTTCATTCGTTATACTTGAAACCACTAGGCCAATATTATGAAAAGCCTTAATCTGTTCAATTACATTAAACGGAAAAATTATATTAGCATATAAATAAATTAGCTGCCACATCGGTCTTACCTCTTTAATAAACTCATCGTTATCTGAATTTGTTTCTTCAGAAACTGCCACTGCCTTCAAAACAACAGTTATATTCTTTTCTATCCATTTTGCCCTTGTAATAACTCCAGAACCACCAGTATCAACAAATTCTGTTTTATCATCAATCTCAGTCCAACGGATGAACTTTATTATCTTCTCTTTACTAATTCTCTCAATATAAGCTTTTTTAGTTTCATTATAAGCACGCCTAGTTTTTAAGTATTTGTCATCTTCATTCCCCGACATGATAAATAATATCTTAAATGTTTCAACTGATGTTCTTAAATACTTAATTTACATCCAGTCATTTGGTAAACTTTTTGTTTATTTACTTGTTAATATATTAATTTGAATTTTTACAATGGTTACTGTAAACAATCGATATAATTTACATTGATCGATTTCTACTTATATTAATTGGGACTTTGCAGCAGCAAGACATAATTGTTGAAGATTAACACGACGATCCTAAATCTAAATACTAGTGATATAATGTAGTTATCACTGCCGGCTTCCGGCTAAAAAAAAAAAGTTCACTTAAATATAAATTTTTCACAGACAGGCTTACCCTGCAATTCATCATCTTTTTAGTTTTTTCCTGCCTATTGTTATGTTTTACTAAGAAACGCAAGTCATTGTATGTTTGGAGTCTCAAGCAAAATTAGTTATGCTCAACCAATCAGCGTTACTGAACTGAACTGATGAGCTATGTGATAAAGAACCATTTAGTACGCACTTTTCCACCAATAAAATCGTATATTCGTGAATAGTACCCGGTTTTAAATATGAACTTCTTGAAGTATTAAATGACAAGTTTTTTCTTTAGGTTAGATTGGGGTTGAATTGAAATTGCTTTCCAGAATTTTATTGATGCCTTAAGGTATGTTTTTTTTTTGACATGAGAAAGTTATTGCCTACACGGTTTTGTTGTTTTAGTTCAGTGGTTAGTTTAATCCCAACGGCAGGGACTTGGGACGTGATGTCTTGCGGTTTACTGCGATCTTAAGGAGTATATACATATAGACCTATAGACTTTATTCCATAAAACGTAAATCACATCATCACTTCCCTGTTTGATGACTACTAACTCTGCTCCTTGATTCTTCAGTCTCTCCACTAATAATTGCTCCTCAATGCATACGTACGCACCTAATTTAACAAACTCAAGGGTTCATAACCTATTATTTGGCATAAAATTCCGGTAACCAATACGGAGCCGTTCCTGATGGATCGTCGGTACTGATAGGATGGAAAAAAAATCGATTTACATACAGTTCCTGATAAGGTTCTAAAATAGGGCCTCCAAATACTATACTACTATAAGGAAAAAAAACTTAGGATTAGGATTAGTTTTTAGAACTTTATCAGGAACAGCACTCAAATAATTTTTTTTTAACTCCATCAAGATCGGTATTGCCGAAATAGTATTTTTGCCTTTCTGACATGTTTTTACATAATGAGTGCACGAATATATATATTTACACAAACTAGTTATTGTAAAAACGAATTGCTAATTACTTCACTCATTGTCTAAAGACAGCATGACATAATTGTTTTAATGATAAACTTTTTTAGTAATTGTGAAATAGAAATATGTATATGCAATGTATATATTTGTTTACGTCGATGTGTGTAGAGAATTTTCAAAAAACATGAATGGTTAACGATTCTTATTTGTTTTTTATTTTGTAATATTAAATATATTCTTTTTTATGTTAAGGAAGCTATAAAAATTTCCTTTTTTCAAACATCCTAATCTCCATTTTTTTTTATTAACCGGCATTGTATATTTGCTACCGACTTCTATAAATGTATTTATTTGTTAACGCAGATTCGACTCCGAAACTCACCAAGATAAATAAACCTTTTAGATTAAATTTATATACATCGGTATGCAAATCATCAAAATTAGATGTCACAGTTAGGAATGGTAAATTAGCCCATGTCCGAACTTGGTCGTCTTGGCCCTAAGCAAGGTTGGGCCAAGACCAAGCCCTGAACTTGGTGCTAACCAATCAAAATAATCTATCAATACTAGCATTAAGATACTACTGTATATGTATTATTTTTAGAGCCTATTATTTCTATTATCCAGCCAATCGGAGGCATTGAAACATTAATCATTTACGAGACTTACTATGAACATATAGGCCCAGGTCTTAAAATTAGGACTTAGTCCAAGTTCTAGAGTCCTGGACTAATGACTTATTAAGATTGTGAATATTATTTTATCACTTAGTTATCACAACTTATGATAAAACCGGTTACAACGTAAATCTAGGCAAACAAATCAACGCCCAAACCTTATTTTTCAACAATGAGAATCTAAAATTAGAAATAAGTATGGTTATAAATTTGGGAATTGCTACAAGCACAGCAAAATACCCAAAAAAGGTTCGAAAATGATGTGATATTGTTAATTCATCATGATTAGGATCGTGATAATGATATTCAGTAAGTGATTTTTTTTTTCAATTCTTCAAAATGAAAAGCATGAAATCCAATAAACACAATATTCTGAAAATATATATTGATTTCCGTATCCAAATTTCCACTAATAATAAACGAAAAAAGAATGAAAATCGAAATACGTAAAATTATAAAAATTAATCAAGAAAATGCAATTGCACCAGAAAATTTTTGTAGATTTTATTTTTAATGCTCTTCTGGAAGACTATAACTATGATTATTTATTTGAAGAAAAAGCTTTTATAATTCTGAATTCAGGGCGCAGCAAAAAAAGGTATTGAAAAAACAGCTTTATAATTCTGAATTCAGGATGCAACAAAAAAAGTTATTGAAGAAATCATAATGAATCCAAACGACTAAATAGTATTAATAAAAACCTTGAGCTATTGCATAAATTGGAGGAGATTTATAATAATTTTAAACGGCAATGGAATATTCCAAATACTTAGAAAAACTTTAATCATAATACTTTCTGGCTATAATAAATATTGCGTTTACTCTGAATAAATTAATTTATTTTTTATTATGTTAGTCTATAAATTCTTTTATTTTTATTTTTTGTTGAATCATAATACTTTCTGGCTATAATAAATATTGCGTTTACTGAGTTTATTCTGAATAAATTAATTTATTTTTTATTATGTTAGTCTATAAATTCTTTTATTTTTATTTTTTGTTGAATTTTTGGTGCATGATATACTTGTCACATGATGTTGAAACTGTTTTGGTGGCGATTTTACCCTGTCGCAAAATATTTGATTAATTCCTAATTTTGCTATATTATAACATTAACCTTAACTATAGTGCTGGCCATTCTGTGTCGCAAAGGCTAGTGTAGATAATTTGCTGTGTCGATAAATGCGAATTTTAAGCGAGCATTTTGCCATGTAGGTAGCGATTCTCTATGCCTGGTATGTATATTGTGGTGGTAAAAAATGGTATAACACCAAAAGTTAATTTAACAGAAGTCACTACTTGTCGCATAGTCCTAGAACAACCCTTGTACTTGGTGAGAGGAATGTTGGTCGATAGTGGGTTGTATAGTGAACCCAATAAGGTAAAGGAAAGTTGGGAATGTACTTCGACGGTATCACGTGATTGTGCGATTGGGCAGCATTACGACGCAAAACTTACGTTTTTGAGACTCCTGCACTTACTTTTTGATACTCCTAGATGTGCCCCAAAATTTTATTACTTTTTTGATACCAATATCACGTGTAGATCATAGTTTAGTGTAACGTAACACGATAAGAAAATCAAAACAAACTCGTTTTGCAAAAATCGCTTATTTTTCTAACACATATAAGCGAACTTAAAGAATTTTTTAATGCAGAAGGTTTTTAATAGTGTTCTCTTTTAAAAAAATGCTACATAATGAATATTAAAAAACGTGTACATAATTGACAATTTGTTCTTTAAAGAATAACGCTTAAAACACTTAAAACCTCCATGAACCTGACGCGGTTTATAAAATAAAATTATGATGCTTTTAAAAAGTTTGGTCCGTTTACCATGTCTTTAACATACTTTTAAAGACTTTTAATTTCAGCTCGGCCCATACATGTTTCTAAAAAA
>CAJVQC010000818.1:0-11583 GCA_910592285.1 Racocetra persica
TTAATATTCAAGGTGAAGCTATGCTTTTAACTTTATTGAAATTTATTTAAACTTCTTCACAGAAAGAAATTACATATTGTTTACCCAACTATTGAGACTTGTTCTTGCTTTGTTGGTATCTTAGGGTCTCCTTGTAAACATCAAGCAGCAATTACTTTAAATTTTCAAGAAGAGACATCAAATTTTATTGACACATTCACTATTGATGATCGAATGAACTATTTTTATATTGCAACTAGTAAATATTATTTTATAATACATATTATTATTATTATTTAAGTATTTACAACTAATCTATATTTTAGATTCAGTAATTCAGGATAGGCTATTTTATACCTCTTTATATTCACGAACAAATACAGCATCTAATGACAATACGATCGATCAATTAAAAGTTCAAGAATTCGCAATTTCAAAATATATATCAAGTACTAATGACAATATAGTTGATCAATTAAAGTTCAAGAATTTGCAATTTCAAAATATACATCAAATACAAATGACAATATAGTTGATTAATTAAAAGTTCAAGAATCTACAATTTTAAAATATACATTAAATATTGAAGTTATAAGTGAAAAAATCAGGTAAGTATTTAGCAATATCGTATGACTTCCTAACAGTTATTTTCTAATAGATTATCTAATCTATATCATGCAGTATAATAATTTAGTTGCAATATGTATCAGTTTAATAGCCTATTAGGGGAATCAAAAGTAAAAAAATAATACTATTTATGAAGAATTTTTTTAATATTAATTCTTTATTTATTTTTTGTTAATACATAGTATTATCAAAGATACAAATAATAATAAAAAGCTAAACCATATTGAATCTATAACTAGTTTTTTTTGTAAGATAGAAAATGATATTAAACAAAATATATAACTTCTTTTAGCTTTTGAGAAATTTCAGAAAAGATATTATGCCGCAAAAAATTGTTCAGAAAATAAGTTAATTTCATTTGTCTACCAATATACAAATAGTCCTATAACAGTTCGAAGTGGTATAAAGATACCTATTCAAATAGCATCAGTACAAAGAAGAAAAGGTTGCATCACATAGTACAAAAAGGAAAGCTTCTGGAAGAAAACCATTAGAAAATAAAAAAATTGAGAATTCACATGAAATGCAGTCAAGAAAAAAATGAAAAACAATACGAAAACCACATAATTTAGCACAAAATATTAACAATCAAGCTAAATAATTGTAATTAGCTTTTTAATTTTTCATAAAATTTTTTTTCAAACTTTAAGATATATTATTGTTGTTATAAAAGCAATTATATAATCCAAATAAATAATACATAGTTCTCTTTTGCTTTATAATAATATAAACTAAGAATTAGAAAGTAACGCTTTTAAAAATTTCAAGCATAAGAATAGCACTCTAATTGCGAGAAATTACAATTTTGATATATTGAACTTTACAAAAAAGTGTTGAAATAATGATCTCTCTAATTTGTCAAGTTGTTATATAAAATATGCACATATATATATATAGTCTATTTAAATAATGCTGATGTGAATATTATGTATATATAATATCAATATATACAGGTATACGTATTATATACGCTTTTATATAAAAATATATTTTAAAAAATATATATGCAATGAATAATCAATATAAAAGCTATCGTTATATATTTTAATAGTATATTAGTTTATTTTCTACTTGATTTACAGATTACATAATCTGCAATATACATAACTAAGCACAGAATTTTTAAATGCAAACGTCATATACTCTAAAAAAAATTCAGTAGTAAAATCAATTTTTTTGATAATACTCACGATTATCCGCTTTCTTCTATGATTGGTGAGATCAGTACATAGTTTTGCAAATTAACACCTAAGATGTTAATTGATATTGAAAAATATATGATCCAAGATAAAATAGATTCTGAATCTATATATCTTTTACTTTAGCATGACTATTCTAACCATTCTTTGCACAAACATGACTTGTATAATACTGTATATAACATTAGGTGAAAAAATAATCCAGGTAATTTAAATACATTATTAATGTTACAAACTTTATTAAATTGGAAAGATAAAAATCTATTATGAATAGTTAAACTATGACTAGAAACAATATCAAGAAAGTTAAATTCATTAATTTGGATATCTTCTAAACAAAGATACCTTTATGAAAAGTTTTATGATATTATTATATTTGATACTACTGCCAATACAAATCGGTTTTAAATGATGCTCTGTGTTATCACCATAATTGATAACTATTTTAAAACAAGAATTATTGCTTTTTTTTTTTTTTTTTTTTAATATCAAAGTTACCTCATAGTCGGTTGCCTTTATTAGTTTATATGCTAAGCTGATCAAAATTAGCTGCTACTCATTTAGTACATGGTTTTAGAGAGTACAACTAGCTACATGTATAATTTTTGATTGCCTATTTAAGTAGTCTGCCCGAAGGTTCTATACTAGATACTATACCTATAATCCAACTAGAGAATTATCTATTTAAACCCTCTATGCTGCCATATCCTTATAAGGAACCAATACCTACCATAGGAAGTGCCTAACCTAGGCTAATTTACCCTCAAGATAAACTTGCTAGAGCTTTCCATACCCACAATCCAGCTAACCTAGACTTTGATAACTTACGTTGAGTCTAAAAACAGCAACTTGCGAGCTGAAACCGGCCACTACCATTATCTACTTCTGCCCTTGTAGAGTTCACCCAAACCCTAGTACATACTTTATAGACTATCACTAGTTTTAATCCTGACAATCCCAAACTACTAATTTAGATAGCCCGGATGGGCTGTAGCCTGCTCCTGGTCTCCACGGTTAGGTCCTTTTTCTCTGGTTACTCTTCCAGTGGCCTGGTTGGTAGAATGCTTTGCTAAATACTTCAGTTCTGTTCAGTTTTTGCCAGTTCTTCCAATGATGATTTTTTAGTAATACCGCCAAAGATCTGTGCTACCTCTCTACTCGGGTCTTGCCAAGCGAGTATCTATCATTCTTTTCAGTTCCCTGGGTTTACTATGATCTGAAAGCCTATTCGTATAACTTATATATTGCACAAATGCCTATAATTTCTAATCTTTATTGGTGCCACCAAGGTTACAAAGATATTCCAACCAATCAACAGAATGATAGTAGCCGTCGTATAGATAGAATTTTCAAAATTCGTTACTAGTAGATTTTGAACTTTCTACCTAGCCAACATGTCACTTGGGGATGCAATAACTTAACCACTTCACTAAGTCACTACACCCTTAACAAGAATTATTGCTTGTGCTCTCATAGAGGATAAAACTTTAGAAACTTTTCATTAGATTTGTAAAACTCTATTTAATGAAACAGACATTTCTCTAAGAGTAATCTTTAGTAACTCTGATCCTGCTATGATTAGTACTATTAAAAATATATATCCTAATAGTCAACATTTATTGTGTATCTTTCATATTGATCTAAATATATGTAAAAAGCTTAAAGGAAAGTTGAGTACTCAGTTTGAAGAGTTTCATAAAAAATTCTATATTTATAGAAATTTCATTATATAAAGAGTATTTGAATATTAATAGGTTCAATTACTAGATCAGTATTTTATAGTAGCTAAATATCTATCAAAAACTCTTTATACTGTTAAAGAATTCTGGTTTGTCCCATAGATTTGTAAACAATTTACAGCTGATATGCAAAGTACTCAGCAAATTGAATTATTAAATAGGTATATATATAACAAGGTTGATTGTACTACCTCCTTATATGATTTATTATATTGTATTAATGATTATATTAAAGATGAAGAATATTTAGAAAAATTTGAAGTCGAACGAAACTTATTACCAATGATTGGTTTGCCAATATTAAATACTATATTTTTTCAAAAGATTGATAATATTATTAAATAGCATTTGACTCCTATTATGCTTGGTAAGCAATGATCAGAGATGAATAGATCAGTATGTTATGATATTATACACATTACAGAATAGCAACAGTTAATAGAAATATAATAATAATTTTTTTTTTTTTTTTTTGCAATGAGCATTTATTTATTTATATATAGATGAAAACTAATGATAAAGAAATCAATAATGAAATTAGAGAATATGAAAATGATACTTGTCAAATTTTTCTTAAGTTTCTTGTCAAAAATATATCACAGGATGCAATTTTAGAAGTTTGGATATATATTTTACTGGTTTAACTAATATTAGACATTATGTTATATTACTTGATAAAGGTACTCATCTATGTATCTGCCTTTTTCTAATTAATAAAGAGCTAGTATATCGATACTTCTTTTGTGTAGAAACTTATTCTCAATGTGCTATTTTTCATATGTCTCTAATTCTAGCTCGTTGGTATTTGAATTGTAATATCATGTGAGAGATCCTTTACAACAAGTTTCTTCTATTCTGATATGCAAATTTCAATTTGAGAACACTATATTATTTATAAATAATGCTACCTTTTAACATTTTTTTCTGCTCTGCTTATACTATCTAAACCAAAATCAGTATCCAACAAAACAATCTATGCAGAATTATTTGGATTGTCTAAAAAAGTGATCAATTTGGCTATTAAAGCTGATATACAAAAAAAACTCTCAAAGAGACTCAAGATTTTCCTTAATGACACTCAAGACAAAATAAATGAAAATCAACTGAATAATAGTACTAGTAATATTAATAATCCTAATATTACCAGACACAAAAGATGGCCTCCAAAAAGGCTCAAATCATGTGTTAAACATAAAGAAAAAGAAGTTTTTAAGGAAAGTACAAGTACTAATATAATGAATAATAATACTTCGAGTATTATTGAGAAGGATATAAATCATAGTAAGGGCTATAAATGCAGAAAATGCAAACAATACGGTCATTATGCAAAGATATGCTAGTTTTAATTATTTTAAGGGTTGTTATTATATTATGTTATGCTTTATATTAAATATCTGTTATTATGCTATATTGTATTCATTGTTTTAAGTATTGTTACTGCATGCTATATATGTATTTAATGTATTTAAGTTAGTCTTCATTGTTATTAAGATTAAGGTAAGTAATCTTAAGTTTTTATAAGATAGTAAAAAAGAAATGCTGAAGCTGAGACAATATCCATAATAAAGACACAAACTATTCTTTGCAAAACAAAGAATAGCTGGTCAATTTTATTTAAACAAAATAGTATTAGTATTCAAAATCTTTTTTAGCTAAAGGTTAAAAGGTATTTATTTCCAGTTCACTATTACTATTATCAGATTTGGCCATCAATTTTGAATACTACTATTAAGAATACACAAATTCTGTGATTGGTCAATAGTTTTGTAGAACCTCTTAGCCTTCAAATTTTATACTGCTACTATGCTACTTTAATTTTAAATTAGACCCTTAAATCTTTATTCTATGTATAGCTATAGTATGCAAAGTATACATAAACTTAATAAGAATTACAATTATAAAATTTATATAGTTTATTGCAGAATCATCAATATACTTATATATTGCAACCAGTATATAGAAGTCAGAGAATTTACAGTACTTAGAAGCAGTGTAAATTTAAGTGATTGGTTAGTTAACAATTAAAAGGTTTTAGAATTTGTACTATTCATAAAGCACTATCTGTATATTTTTTATTAGAGGTCGTCTTAGTTATATTATTAATAAAATAATAATATATAGTATAGTATTTTGTGTTTATATACCTGCTAACTATAAAATTCATGTGATTATGCTGATCATACCAATCCAGGTTTAAACACACTATGTACAAATAAAAATTCTCATAATAATAATAATAAGTACTTGTTATTAATTAGGTTGTAGATGATAACTAATTATTATCAGGATATAATGCAGAGTACATGCCACAAAGTAGTACATGCTCTACGTTATAAATCCTGATGATAATTAGATTTATCAGCTGCAACTTAATTGATAACATTTTTATTTGTAATGTCTGACGTAAGTACTGTTGTTTTTCATATATATTATTCGATTTTCTAATTATTTAACTTACTTTTACCCTTTCTTTATTTTCACTTACTTTTCACTTTCACTCTCTATTTTTTTTTATCTTGTTTTTTTTTTCGCTTAATTTTTTTCTTAACTTTCATAAGTTTTATACAAGTTTCACAGCTTCCTAGCAAAAAGAAATAAAATCAAAAAAGTGATCAAAAAATTGAGTTATCATATAATTAGAAAGTGATCGAATAATATATACAAAAAAACATTTAGTGCATACATAGGACATGTCAGATAATAATAATAATAATAATAATAATAATAAATTAAATTAATAATAAATAATAGTAAGATGCCAATATTTATATTTATATGTAATAGTAATAAATAATATATCTGTGATATCTGAGTATTAACTTTTAACCCTTTTTTTAATATAATTATATCTTTCTGGATATAATTTTTCTATATTTTTCTCATATTGATATCTATGTCTTTCTTAAAAAATGTGAAGTAATTAATTGTCATTAGTATGGTATTTTGCAATATTATATTTAATTTTTAGAAAAGACTTTTAAGAAAATAGTTCTCAAATTTACTTTAAATTTTTACAGGGTTTGGTTTATTTTGTTTATTTAAACTATTGCATATCCAAAAGATATCAGTCTATTATATTAATATTAATAATTATCTGATATTTTATATATAAAAACAAATTACTAAATATAACAAAACCATCTATAAATATCAGATACTAATAGAAATTATTAAAAATATAAAAGTTTTCATATTTTGATAATTTCTATCAAGACCTGATACTTATATCTAAATATCCTGAGTGCTTTCAAAAGTTTATTATCGCTAATATTAATATTCTTATCACTACTACTGCTTTTACTACCACTACTTTCACTATCACTGCTTTTATTATCATTAGGGCAGTATTATTTATTACTTGATTTTTTTTTATCAGAGACTTACTTTCTCCTCCTTCTTACTATATATCTTGATCAGGTCTTTATATATAATTTTAAATTTTTTACTCTCCTCCCTCCCTAAAAAATTATCTGATTTTTGTCACATCCCTTATTACTAATAATAATTAGTAAAACTAGAGAAATCTGTTTTCTTTCTATATATATTTATATACAAATAGTCAGCTTTATATAAAGTTATAATACATAATTCCTGATATATATTACTAGTTAAATTTATATTTTAACTAAACAATACCTTATACTATATAGTACAAATTATTATTATTATTTTTTTTTTGAATGTCAAAGTAATCTCATGGTCAGTTGCTTTTATTAGTTTATGTGCTAAGATGATTGAAGTCAGCTACTACTCATTTGATATATAGTTTTAGAGAGTACAACTAGCCACACATACAATTTTTGATTGTCTATTTAAGTAGTCCACCCGAAGGTTTTATACTAGATGCTATATCTATAATCTAACTAGAAGATTATCTATTTAAACTCTCTACGCTACCATATCCTTATGAGAAACTAATATCTGCTATAGGAAGTACCTGACCTAGGGCTAATTTATTTTCAAGATAAACTTGTTAAAGCTTTCCATACTCACAATCTGGCTAATCTAGACTTCAGTAACTTATGCCGAGTCTGAAGATAGCAACTTGCAAGCCAAGACCGGCTGCTACCATTATCTACTTCTGCCTTTGTAGAGTTCATCCAAACCCTAGTATACACTTTATAGACTATCACTAGTTTTAATTTCAACAATCCCAAACTACTAATCCAGATAGTCCAGAAGAGCTGTAGTCTGCTTCTGGTCCCCACAGTTGGGTCCTTTTCCTCTAGTTACTCTTCTGGCGGTCTGGTTGGTAGAGTACCTTGCCAAACACTTCGGTCTTATTTAGTTTTGCTAGTTCTCCTAATGATGATCTTTCAGTAGTACCGTCAAAGATCTGTGCTATCTCTTTACTTAAGTCTTGCCAAATGAGCATCTATTATTCTTCCCGGTTTACTGGTTTACTATAATCTGAAAGCTTATTTGTATAACTCATATATTGCACAAATACTCTATGATCTTCTAATCTTTGTTGATATCACCAAGATTACAGAGATATTTCAACTAATCAACAGAACAACAGTAGCCATCATACAGATAGAATTTTTAAAATTCGTCATCAGTAGGTTTTGAACTGCCTACCTAGCCAACATGTCGCTTGGAGGTACAACAACTTAACTACTTCACTAAGTTACCACACCCTTATATAGTACAAACTATAACTTAATTATTGAGTAATATATGTATTTAAATTATAATTGGTATATATTATATATTACTAGTAGACTAGTCATGTTAAAAAATATTCTGATCATATAATTATTGATTCTTTCTGGTCTTATCAAATTGTGTTGATCAATTAGTATAATATTATAGACAGAAGTTCATTTAATTGGTTACAGTAATTTTTATAGATTTACTTGTAACTTTCTATGATTATTAACCAATCAAATTACATAATTTTTAAAAGAAAATTATTGTTCTAATACTGCTAGAAAATGAAAAAAATTATAAAAAAGCCTATAAACTAATATATACAAACAAAAGAATTTACTATATTTAATAAAAAATATATAAATATAGATAAAATAAACAAATGTAAATATTTATTGCTATTGAGACATATACACAACTTTTTCTAATGATCACTTGTACCAACCAGTCTTTGAAAGCAAATTAAAGACTCAAGACCAGAAGTGAACAAATAACTTAATACACCGAGAAGCAGGTGTTTTGGATGGTTTGCAAAAGGGTCAGGCCTTTTTATCTTGTCTTCTTGGGTAGACTTCCTTTTGCATTCAGTATTTAAACCAGAGAAGTCTCTGAAAACAATAAGTAGAAGGAGGACCCAAGTTATTTTGGAAACAGAAGGCTATGAAGAACTCTTGAAATAATACTCCTTGGTTAGAAAACTCGCAAAACTATACTTCTCTTCTGCTGTTTTCTTTTTTTATAATTTTCAATAAAAAGTAGGGGATTTGGCTACCCCTCTCCAAAAGATCAGCATTGTTTATATTTTTATTTTTGGAAGGTCTCAAGTTACGATATGACGAATAAGAAATACAATAATCACGTATAAGGAGAAAGTTCTATTTGGATTAAATCAAAGTACGTGGAAGTCCCATATTGGATCGACTTTGACTGTGCAGAAATGAAAGCTTTATGCAACAAACCTGAGAAAGTAGCTTCCAATGATGCCAGTAGACCATAGAGAAGACCTTCTATTTAATCTTGTATAGCGAAGAGGCAAAGCATGTTATGAAAACTGTTAGAGGATTTTGTAATTCGGAAAAAGCGACTCAGTATAAATAAAACTGATGATTACATGTCGAGGCTTTACAATCAGCATTCTAGAATTCAAGGTGGATTTCATAAGAGTTGTAAACTGGAGCGATACAATAGAGATATACAGTATTCTGAAGTCATATGCATATAATTTTTAGCTCTTGACACAGGTTAAAGTGCATTTTAATTTTTAGTTTCTTTTTTGTCAGATAGCTCTATGTATAGATTTCTACAACCATGTAGATAGTTTTATCTAGTTAGCAAGTTTTTATATTTGTAGACAAGTTTTTTTAGATTTTAGAATAGTTTTTTAGATTTCTTTATAGTTTGGTCATTTTCTTATATGTTTTAGTTTTTTTTACTTTCCCCATTTTTGTTTTACCCTTACTTTTTTTTTTTCTTTTTTATTTTTCTACAAGAAAGTATTATTAGATTGGCAACACTCTATTGTAGAGCAGTGATTCTGACAAGATCGGTGCTTCTATTTGTTGAAGTCCAGGGCTCATATTCTCAGTAAGTTAAGAATCCCAGATAGAGGAAAATTGTCACTTAGACAGGTCTCTTCTAGATCATACTCTAGTGTAAAATTCTTGGCTTTGGTCATGTTTTTACTGCAATAATAAGACAGATTGAGAGATTCTTTATTTGTACAGGAATATAGTAGTATTAATGATTTGCATATAAGTCTAGCTAGCTGAGGGCATTTTTGTAATCTGCTTCTGATAAATAAAATAAAAGAAGGATCACTAAAATAAAAAAAAAGTAAAAAAATAAATATTTCTTGCTATTAATCTATAACTAGAAAATTATAGCTACCTTTGACAAAAGTACCAAAATTTAAGAAACTACAAATACTATCTTCCTACTAGACTCTGCACTATAGCAGTTTCTATATAACTATTTTATTCTAAGGCTTCTTGATAGCCTCTGTATCTATTTGCTAAAAACTACACTAAAATAAGTATATCAAATTAATAATTAACTTGTTTGGTTCAACCAATAATGAATTGCAAACTGGCATATATTCCAAGAGAACATCAACTAGATACAGATATTACAATATATTATTTATAGTAAAAGACTATTAGCTTTAAATACTGACCCATTCTTCTTAGCAATAAAAAACTTCAAGATCAAACTGCTCTCAGAAAAGCTACCTATCTTTCTCCTACTCTATTGGAAAAACACTACAAAGTATTCTCTGGTACCCAAGATATCTCAATGACCCTAAAGACATAGTACATCTTCTAACTTATATTTGTAATAATCTATATCTTATAATTTTAATTATACAAGTAGTACAAGAAACCTCATGAAAAATAGAGATACCTTACTTTCACTTAGATATCTTTATTCAGGCCTTTACTAACCTTCATATCAACAAAAAAATCACTAAAAAAAACTCTAGCACCTTTTAAGAAAAACAAATATATACCACTTATTCATCATAATATTATTACAGCAATATACAAAAAATTATGACTCAAATCTAGAACAACACAACACAACTCTATCTTTCTGCCGCCCCTCTACTACAACCTCCTGTGATATATAAAACTAAACCACTTATATCTACCTTTGTATATAATAAGATTCACCAATATATAACATATAAATAGTCTTCTTTTAGCTTTCTTATCAAAAACTAGAGGTTTAATGATCATTCTAGCAAAGATAGTTGAGAGTAAAGTAGCTCTTATTTCTATCTCCTATAGTATAGTTTTTTCTTCATGTATATTTATATGCATATTTAACTATCATATGGGCTGATTTTTGGAATTTATAAGTAGAGTGTATTTTATAAAAACTTTAAAGCTAAATAACTTCTAATCTACTTGTCCATTTTAAATGATTTTATTATCAAAATATTCGTCTCTTTAAGACGATTCCAACGAGCCCAAAATTATTAAAATCTAATCACAAGATCGTGTGATAATGCACTATCAAATAGTGACGCACCTAGAGGGTGGGTTGATTGGTTAGTCCTATGTCTAATCAATCAACCCCACCCTTAGGTGTGTCACTATTTGATAGCACATTATCTTATGATCCTGTAATTAGATTTTAATGATTTTGGGCTCGTTGGAATCATCTCAAAGAGACGAACAGTTTGGTAATAAAATCATTTAAAACTGACTAGTAAATCAGAAATTATTAAGCTTTAAAGTTTTTAAAAATACACTCTACTTATAAATTCCAAAAATCAGCCGATATATTAAATAAAAAAGATAGAGGATAAACTTCTTTTTTAAAAAAAAAAAAAAAATTTTTTATATAACCTTTGACCCAATCTTTTACTTAATAAAAAGTTCAAA
>CAJVQC010000819.1:0-11580 GCA_910592285.1 Racocetra persica
GTTAAACTGGATTTAATCACGTTAAATGATCAATACCGGTTTATCAAGAGACCGATTTATCGAGAGTAGACCGTAATTGGGCGTTATATTGCATAATATAAGGGCGTGAATGCAGATTTGATTCTTCACATGCAATTTCGTAACCGAATTTGTGTACGTACTGTATTCAATTGTGCCTAAAATTGGGGGATGGCTAATGGCTAATGCCATGTCCAGTTTGAGTTACTTTTTTTATGCATTTATAGTGAGTCTTTTATAATATATCAAGAATACGATTTATGCAATATGTAGATCAATATATAATTGGACAAGGCTTAGACGACCCTAAAATTGGGAATACGAAGTTTCTAGTCTATTACCGGTTTTTTTTTTAAAAAAAAAATAAAATTGTAACGAAAAGCTTGTTTAACAAAATGACAAATGTTGTTGTTCAGTAGTGCAGTAGTGAGAGGTTATTTTTCTCTTCACTATCGCTCATTTGCAATAACTCAGTAGTTAAGGTAATGATTGATACCTGGTTTAATAGGTTAATAGGTTAAATGATAATAGTAAGCAACGTCAAGCTCAGTGACTGAAATAGCAGCGTAAGAACCTTGCCTGGTAGTAATTAGGCTTCGCAGTTATAGTAGTGATGCAAGAACTTACATAATCGATTCGTTTTGAAGCTATACACATTTCTCTTCAACGACCTGTTCCCCGTATGCTTAATCTTTATAGGTTGATTAGAGATTATAAATTAGTTTTGTTTAGGCATAGTAGTTTCAATACGTCAAGGATGGGTTTATAGCTAGTTAATTCGAATAGCATTGGAGATGTAATATTTTAGTTATAGGAGGTTGGACCTGTAATAATAATGAACAGATTCCCATATGCTTTTCATTGTGTTTGAATAAAGTTATTTGTCATTTGATTGAGCAATAATAATTGCATTTTTGATAGATTGAATTTCAAATTGAGATTGAGATTTGATACCAATACTCCCAGATGTTTTGAAGCTAAAAATTTGGCAAAGTTTACTAATGAAACTATTTCTGAATATAAGCAACCCTTCTTTTTGACTCGAAAATTTGTAAAATGTTGGTTGCTTATATTTGGAGATATACTTTAATTATATTTATATACAATCTAAATTTTTTAAAAGGAAATTTGTTTTCTGTATTTAAGCAGCTATCTAGAATTATACAGGAACGTAGTGAAACGAGTGTACAGTATCGAGTTTTGCACTTGTACTCAAATCTTGGTTTTGATTGGGTATAGTAACCTGATGACATAATGATCTACATTCTTGTTACGTAACTATAAATTTGTATATTTGTTTTAGATGTGTAAAAAAATGCCATTCTGTCTATTCAACACGAATATAATACGTACAAATTTACATAATCCTTTTTATAGGGCTGTCCGAAAGCGGACCTATAATACATCCGATGCCTATGTTGACAAATTCTGAATTGTGTCTGTAACATAGATCATTTCTTAATTTTTAATGTGTTGAGTTTTACTTAAAAATGTATAAAGTTTCCATTCTATATTTAATCAGAATTATCAATAATTATTATTACACTAATCATATCTAATTATTGGTTGGAACACCACCTATACATGCAATTTTTAGTTACAATACTGTTAAGCCTTTCATTTAGGTTCAACTTATTCATATTGATTTAGCGATCTACATATTTTCTAAAATTGCTCTACACGATTTACGAACTAAGTCAGTTGATGAAATCATAATGCGAAACTCTATATTATAACAATATAAATGAAGAACATTTCAAGATTAGGGCGTAATGCTAAATCTAATCAAAAGCTTTATGATATAATGTAAGTATTGGCATATATAATTATAAATATCGTTGTCTACGTTCCTGATTTTAGGGGACAGCATCGCACACCTACCTTATAATGATAAAATTATCTTACATGTAAAAATATACATCGATCATTGCCGAAATCAATAACTTAATCAATCGGCCGAAAAATCATTCCAGCCCATCCCCACCTTACAGCTCATAGGCAGAAGTTTGTCTGATTGGCTAATAAATTCAATCAATTTAATTTTACATTATTTATATTTAAAAAAACGAAAACTAATCATAAAAAAAACTGTATGTACTCTAAACAGTATAAATAGTGTAAAATTAAATTGAATTTATTAGCCAATCAGACGAACTTCTGTCTATGACCTTACAGCTGTTTTCATAATTTCTGAAACACCTGATAAAAAAACCTGTCGAATGATTTTCGGCCGTTTCATTAAGTTATTGATTTCGGCATAATCAATACATAACGATAATTTATAATTTATGTTCGTTATATGGGATCTTTGCTAGGAAAATCACCTTTCGACATTTTCCGATCGGGCTAATTCGGATAAATTCAAACCAATATAGCGGTACTTATTTGCATATAAATCATTTTTGCCTTTATTGATTCAAACGTTCATTCGATAAGCTATTGAATTAATACGGGCAAAAAATGATTTACATGTAAAAAAGAAACGGTATATTGGTTTAAAATGTTCCGAATTAACCCGCTCGGAAAACGTCGGAGGGTATATACATACATAGATTACATTGTAATTTGAAATATATATGCTTTTGCACAGACTAAACTCACTACAGCACTAAACATGTTGGGCAAGTATTTACAGCTGTTTTCATAAATACTGGGACACCTGATAAAAATTTGCCGAATGATTTTTTGGCCGATTCGATTAAGTTATTGATTTCGGCAATACATGTACTGTAATTTATTTTATCATCATAAGGTAGATGTGCGACGCTATCGCACTAAAATCAGGAACGTAGAAACAATATTTATAAATATATATGCTAATTCTTACATTATATCATAAAGCTTTTGATTAGATTTAGCATTACGACATAATCTTGAAAATCTATTATTAATATAGAGAGTTTCGCATTGTGATTCCATCAACTGACTTACAGCTATTACCATAATTCCTGTAACTGTAAAAATTTGCAGAACGATTTTTCGGCCGATTCGGTTAAGTTTGAAATAATAGATTCAATAACAGATAATTGATATATCAGATATATACGTAATTTGAAATCAGGCAACTAATATAAATATTACAGATTATATAACTACATATCGATATACATATCTTTGGTTGAATACAGAATTATGATACTTTCAAAGAACTTCGATGGCAAATAGTTGCAAAAAAAGTTAGAAGGCTTATCGTTCGAAAAATTGCCAAACACTTAGGTGTTAGCAAGTCTTCAATGAATCGGGTTCTCAGGCACTTTTCAAAGATATTGAAAAACTTCTATCACTTTCAAGAAAACCACGTTTAACACGAATGATAAATGAATGAAAAACTTGACTAGTATTTGTATGAATTACAATCCGAAATGGAATTTGTATCCGTTTTTTTATTTTTCTTGTTAAGATTTATTGGTTAACAAGAATAATCTTTTTCATAAGTTTTCGCACAAACTAAACACACTAACATGTTGGGTAAAGTATTCAAATAAAAATTTAATAACGTGAATGTGTCGATATTATAATGATAAAATTATCTGTAAAACAAGTATGATACGTATTATATACATGTAAAATATAAAATACCGATCATGCCAAAAATCAATAACTTAACCGGATCGGCCGAAAAATCATTCGGCAAATTTTATCAGGTGTCCCAGGAATTATGATAATAGCAGTAATTTATAAATCGTGTAGAGCAATTTTAGAAAATAAATCGATATGAATAAATTGAATCTAAATGAAAGGTTTAACAGTATTATAACTAGTTTCCGAGAAGTTAGCTGGCAAAATTTTTGTAATGCAAATCAATAATCATGTGCCACTGCATTAAAGTTATATACATACATATAATTTGTAATTTTATTGAATCTATTATGCTGAAATAATAACTTAACTGGAACGGCCGGAAAATCATTCGCAAATTTTTTATCAGGTTTTCAGAAATTATGAAAACAGCTGTAATTGCCTCTCTAATTTTTAGTAAAGCCCGGTCCGGGCCTGCTATTCCAAGCTTGTTTTTTTTTCAGGCTGGCTTGGGCCCAAAATATTTTTCGGGCCTTGGTTCAGGCCTAACTAGTGATGTACTCATGCGCATTGGAGTATTTTGGAATTTCATAATTCTGGCCCGCATAAGTAGCAAGCTACCATAATGCAGGCCAGAATTCCATGCGCATGAAATTTGAAAAAAGGCTAATTTTCCCATCACTAGGCCTAACCAAGCCCGGCCCGATCGACCGGGGTAAAATTGCCACCCAAAAAAGTTTCAAAAATCATGTGATATTGTCAATTCATCATAATATTTATAAAATATTAATTGATTTAGTAAGTGATTTTATTTTTTTCGATTCTTCAAATTGAGAATAGTGATACGGGCCGATGCCAAACGCTTGGGCCGACCAGGCCGACAAAATTACTCGAGCGGTCGACCGGGCCGACCATATTATTAAAAAATTTTTAGTCAAACCAAAATTACAAAACAGTCATATAGAATGATCTCCTATCGGTAATTTCGGTAATTTTTCAGTAATTTTACTGACCAAATTGCCATATCTCCAATAATTCCCGACAACCATGCTCGTGTTTTATGTTGGTTGACTGCCTCCTATCTCAAAATTCAAAAAATTGTTCATCCCCGGTAATTTTGATCAATCAAAATTTAGATCAGGTGTCAAAACAAAAGTGTTTTGTTTTTCAAGTAAAAAAGTTACGTGTAAAATGAAAACCAAGAAACCGTGTTATAGTTAAAGTTAGGATTAGAACAATATGGCGTCTATTAGTAAAACGTCACGAGGAATATTTTAATTATGCCACAGAAGGCAGTTTCCTAATTAAAATTTTGTAAAAAAAGTGTTTTTGCTTCGATTTTTACGTTACACCTGATCCTGAAATTCGATTGGTCAAAATAATTCAAATAACTTAGCCAAAAGTTCTGGCAACTTACATCAATTATCTCAGTAACTTACCATTTAAAACCTAACTTATCTTAGTCAGCCCGCGAAGGTGTGGGTCGACCCTCGGCCCGCTCGCCAGCTCGGCCGATGGGCCAGGGTCGGCCCGTATCACTAATTGAGAAGCGATCGTTGCAATCTCGACAAACTAAGTGATCTTTTAATGGCATAAAATTTAATAAACATAATATTCTAAAAATATGCCTTAACCCAATTTCCACTAATAATAAACGAAAAAAAATAATGAAAATCGAAATAAAATTATAAAAACTAAGAAAATGTAATTGCACCAGAAACCTTGTAGACTTTATTTTTAATGCTCTTCCAGAAGGCTATAACTCTGATTATTTATTTGAGCAAAAACTTTTTATAATTCTGAATCCAGACAATTATTGAAGAAAATATAATGAATAAAATAGTAACAAATGGCTCGATAGTATTAATAAAAACTTTGAGCCATTGCATAAATTGGAGGAGGATTTAATTATTTTAAAAAACATTGGAATATTCCAAATGCTTAGAAAACCCGTAATCATAATACTTTCTGGCTGTAATAAATATTTCGTTTATTGAGTTTATCCGAAATAAATAAAATTGCTTATCGTTATCATTTTGTTAGTCTAAATTTTTTTCGTTTGTATTTTTTTTGTTCAAGTTACATGAATTTTTGGTGTTCCTTTTTTGCTCATCCCCGCTTTAATTAGAATGATTTTGAAAATTCTGAAACCAGAAATTTACAGGAGTAAAAATGGTATTATAAGGAGATTTTCCATGTCGATCTCCGCATGGCAGTAATACAAAGATACACAAAAATAAATAAAGAGTTACTGTATGATGTAAATGATTTTCGTTTACTACTAGGTGTAACCCGTCGCTTCGCTGACGGCCTAATTGTTGCAATACAGCCAATTTAAAAACATCACACGAAACTAATGCGAATAAAATAAATAAAAATCATTATCCATAAACCTGAATAGTTTATTTTAATGAATTTTCTCTATACCCAATTTAATGCAAATAAATATAAACTTGTATATATTATTTTAAAATTTGATTACTAAATTTTCATACACACCCAAATTAATGCAAACAAAACAAATTAAATAATAATTATCATTAAACCGAATAGTTTATTTAAAATTAGATTACTAAATTTTATACCTAAATTAATGCAAAGCGAGTAAAATTAAATAATACTTGTACTTAATAGCATATTCTGAATATTAAATTTTCTTATACTCATCTAAATTAACGCGAACCAAATAGAATTAATGCGAGCAGAATAGAATTAAACATTTATAAATTTGAATACCCTATTTTAATTATGAAATAATAAATAAATAACGTATAGTAGTAAAGGGATAATGGTAAAGAAATGATTTTGCTGGGAAATGAATGTCAAAAAGGATCATTATGAAAATGAAATGACCCCTTATTTTTACATACAGTATAACGGTGATTGGTTCTTAGATTGCAAGGTTGTAAATATACCGCTCTTTATGTGGCCTAAAGACGTCATTAGCAATATACTGTGATATGCAGAAGTTGAAAGATGCAAAAAAAGTATAACGACTTGCCAGATATGTTGCACAATTTAAAACATTATTTATACGAGTAGTCAAAACGTCATCCACGTGAATCTAACGATTTTAATATAATAGAAGATTTACAAAATTATAGCAACTTAATGTTTGTCTTTGACAAATTTTGCAAATTGTAGTACACGGATTCTTCATTTAGCCGACATCCCACATGTACAATCACCTGATTGTCGTTGAATTGTGACTATAAAGTGATTTTATTGATCAAAAAATTCAATACAATTACGTATGACTTTCTATATCTATATTTTCAAAAACAACTTCGTACAATTGCAAATCAGGCAACATTCAAGTACATGTGAACTGCGATCTGTAAAATTTGCTCAAAGTTACTTCATTTTGCAAACAGTGATAAATTACTTTTGTACCTTTAAATTTAATAATTTCTACCTAAAAGTGTTTCCAATTGTGAAAGATATGACCGGTGACTGAATTACTATGTTGGGAATTAGATCTGATATCATAACGGTTCACTGAACAAAAACAAGTCATCACAAATAAAAGGATGACTTTTTGATAAATATTAAGTATGCACGGTCTCTTAACGTACGAATACATATAACCGAGATGGCTATTCAAAAGATTATTGAAAATCTTGGCATCACAGATTATCTTATCTTTTTCTTCCTAATCTTACTTATCTATATTTTTAACTTTTATTATAAATACTTAATTCGTCCTAATCCACTTCCTGGTCCGTTGCCTTTACCATTCATTGGAAACCTTCATAATGTCGCCTATGATTTGAGATTGTTCTATGATAATTGTAGATCTAAATATGGAGATATTTGTGAAATAATGTTTGATGGACGTAGATGTATCGTTATCTCGCGACCAGAATATATTGAAAAACTTATGTCTCAAACAATTTCAATGAGGTTACCATATTTGCAGGGTCTAGATGAAATTGGATTACATGGACATGGAATCGGTTGCAATGAAGTTTATAAGAGTTGGAAATATAATAGGCAATTCTTTACTCAGGCTTTACTGACTCCCAAATTTATGGATACGGCTGTAAAATCTACAAATAAATTGTTTGAAGAAATGAACGAATATTGGAAGTCACTTGGAATGCAAAATTCTTTAATTTGTGATAACGATAATATAGCCTTCGAAACTGATTTTTCTGAATGGTTTCATGCATTTTCAAATGATATTGTTTCATTAATAGTTACAGGAGAACGTACATATTCAATTGCTTCCTGCTACAATAAGCAAAGCTGTGTCAAGTCTGAACAACCCGATGCGTTGGTTGAAGATGGTGATAAATTCGTCAAAGCAATAATAAAACACGTTGAAGGTATTACATTATTCATGTTTGTTGGTCCGTTCTTGAGGCATTACGTTCCAATAATCAAAGATATGGCCAATTCTTACTTAAAAAATCGTGATTATATATATGACAAATTTGATTACATAATCAAAAAAAGAAGAAAAGCTATTGAAGAAATGCCAGTGGGTGCAGAAATGAAAACTGATATGCTAACTTCCTTAATCATTGCAAACACTGAAAAGGATACTGCTAATGTAAAAACAGTAAATGGTGAGATGTTTGAACCTATGGTTGATGAAGAGATTAGAAGTAATTTGATAGATGCTTTATTGGGTGGAACAGATACTGTAAGTACAATTTGCTTTGAAATATATTTGTTATCATTTTCTGTTTATTATTTACTTATAACTTTCTCATTAATATCTGTTTGTCTACATTTAGACTGCTAACGTATTTTGCTATATAACTTACTGTCTTTGTAAGCATCCAAATGTAAAACAAAGAATGATTTCAGAAATTGACTCAGTATTCTCGAAATCTCCTAATAAAAACTACCTATCAAGTGATGATCTCTCAAAACTAAATTATTGTGAAGCTATAATCAAAGAATCCAATCGTATATTTCCGATTGCAACTTTTATTACTCGTTATACTAATGAGGAGTGTGAAGTTGCAGGATATAAATGGGCTGCTGGTACATTGTTTCACTTAAATGCTTCGGGGGTACATGGTCACCCTGATGTTTGGCCTAATCCCAAAGTTTTTGATCCGGATAGGTTTTATAATAATGATAAGGTTAATAAAAAATCTGAAAATAAATATTCATTGATAATGTTTGGTGGTGGTCCACGAATCTGCCCTGGAAGAAAGTTAGGAACGTGTGAGCTGCTTTTATTAATGGCATTAGTTTATAGGTATTATAACGTTGAGTTAGTGAACATCAATGAACAATTAAAAGTCATTGCCTCAGCAACTAATTATGTTCAAAATTTGAAAGTTAGAATTAGTCCTCGAATTTAATTTAATTTCCCGAATTTATTTTAGCTTAATGAATTTTTTAAATTTACATTATCGACTTTTTTATTTCATAATTTTCTTTTCAATTTATTTATCGTACTGCGCGATAATCTTATACGTCTCTCTCACATGATCGACCAATCAAGTAGATCAAGTGTAAAACAAAATTTCGCATATGAAACTACCTTTCGAGTTCTAACAAAAAAAAACGTTTTGATTTCATGTTATGACGACATCGCTGGGCGATGTATAAATTATTCTTTCATTTATTTGAATTTAAATAAATTTTTAATTAAAGTTATCTAGGAATTATCTTCATTTAATATTTATAATTACTAATTATTCATAATTTTCAATGATTATGTCTGAAGTCTGGTTACTATGTGTTGTCTTTAGGGATGGGCAATTATATTATACCGTATAATAAAAATGGTATAATAACCGTATAATTGGTATAATATAATTAATAAAATGCTGTATAATTGGTATAATATTTTAATGTAACAAAGTTGGCCAATAGAAATTTAGATGAAATTTTTCATAGAAATGAGCAAGCATGTGACAAACCCTTATATACTTTCTAGATATTTATTATACAGTTATTATACGGTATAATAACAAGGTTATTATACCACAATTTTAATTATACCGTATAATTCCCATCCCTAGTTGTCTTTCAAAGATGGTTTAAACTAAAAATAATGCTTATATTAAATTGATTTGCATTAAACAATTAAAAAAATTAATGATTTTGCAATCATCAAAATTTTAGGTCAAAATTTATGATCTATGATAGTTAAAATAGCGGGACACTTCAAGAACAATGAACCCAGTGATAATCACATCACGTGAAATTATGCAATTACAGTACATCGTTTATTTATTAGCTTTAAAAAATCGGCCTAAACTATATTACAGGCTACCCGTTAATATCAATCAGGTGATTTGGTTGATATATGCGGGGGTTGATGGGATTAGTAATTTATGTATCACAAAGCTTCAACCAATCAGAACGCGCATTTTAAAGCAAAAGATAACGATAAGTATAACGATAATACTATATTATTTTTTAGTAATTATAGTTTTTCTCTAACCAACTAATGCTTTTTTGTGTTATTTAGATTTCGCTTGGGGTCTTTAGGATCTATTCTGGGTTATATATTTAGATCGTGTCGTGATTTTTACCACTTCAGTACATATTTTCTGGTTTTGAACTATTTACTGTTAGATCTCTTTAAAAGCACTGCAACGAAACCATATGTAAAAAGTTAGTCAAGCATGTGTAAAAAGCTATGAATATTATATTAGTTGGGCCTAAACAGAGGTATGCATATATTATTCAAGGTAATTGGTAAAACTATTTTACATTTTATATACTTGCAAGCTAAAAGTTCTTTTTTTCATTACTAATTCCACTTTTTTTAATGTGAGCAATAATGATATTGTATAGCACAGTTATAGTAATTTAAGGCCTTAACTTTTGTATCTGTGGGTACTTTGTGTAGAATTGGGTGCTATTCAAAATATATTCATTTGAAAAGTGACCTGATAGGACGATAAATAATATTCAGGTCTTAATGATGCGGTAGTATAGGATACTATAAGCAGTGCTGTACAGCAATATTACATGCTTGTAAATTGATAAATATAGTAATTGACAATAAGTGTCATTTGTTATATCTTTATTACCAGTATATGCTCATATTTTTTAACAATTAATTTACAGAAAACAAAAAAAATATTAAAAAAATATTATTATAGCTTAACTCTTCTACTAATATTATTTTCTGTAAAATGTAACTTACCTTCTTTATAATCATTTCTTATAATTTATAAAAATAATTTTAAAAAAATCAGCTACCTTTCTTTATTTTTTAATTGGAATATATTTAGACAAATTTGTTTTAACAAACTTTGCAATTGTGATAAATCTTGGTCTTTTACAAATTTTATCAGTTCTTGTTATACTAGATACTATATTAGCAAGCTATATTGTTTCAAGGCAACTGAATTTGAAGTTCTTTAATTTCAACATCACTTTCTTTATCTTTACTATTAAAATCTAACTTGTGAAAAACCTCTTCAATAATAGCAATTTTATCTAAAACAATCTCTTCAGTTTCAAGAGTATCATTGATTCAAATATAGTTATTAGCAGATATTATATTTATATAATCAGATAAGATTTTAAAAAAAAGATTTTTAAATTCAATTTTAACTTCAATTTAAGCTTTAACTTTGGCTTTGATTTTAGTTTCAATTTTGGTTTCATTTTTAACTTCAAATTCAACTTTAGATTCAACTTCAAATTCATCATTCAATATTTTAACTTAAGTAATTTTACTCATTTAATAGCACTATTCTAGTCTTTCTTCAACAATTAACAATAATTTGAGAAGTTACACAATCTCATACTTCTGTAATATATCTAATCATAACAATATTAATATTTTTATTTAATTTTTTATTTTAATTTTTTTTTAAAATTTTTTATTTTATTTAATTTTGTTTATTTATATCAAATATAAAAAAAAAAAAATATTATTATAGCTTAATGTTCTTACTAATATTATTTTTTGTAGAATATAACTTATCTTCTTTATAATCTTTTTTATAATTAAATAAATATAATTTTAAAAAAATTTATCACCTTCCTTTGTTCTTTTGATTGGAATATATTTAGACAAATTTATCTTAACAAATTTTACAATTATGATAAATCTTG
>CAJVQC010000820.1:0-11577 GCA_910592285.1 Racocetra persica
ATTCAAGCACATAGTTTTTTTGAAACACGCTTTAAAGATGATACTAAAGATTGGTATGAAAGAATTATCAAAAGAAAAAACTGAAAATTAAGAAATTTACTAGATAACACTGGACAGGGCACTTTAGCTCTGGTTCAAGGATGAATAGAAGTGCAACTTGGTGCATAAGCCTTAAATCATGCAAACGGACAAGCTGGTAATATTGTAATTCCAGCTCATGCAGTATTTGATGAAGATTGGTCTTATGCCGATAGAAGACCAACAGATCATTTACCCAATACACCAAATGCTAATGCAGGTAATACTGTAGTTGTGCCTGGAATTCGATTTGGACAGGTATTATATTGGTTTAAGACCAATTATCCCACAGTTATCGCAGAGAAACAGCAAGTACTTTTGGTTCAACTATCCAAGGGAGTAACCCAGTCGGCCATTTTTATTCAAAATTGCGTAAATTGGCTAGACTCGCTAATATTGATGAAGGACAAATTCGATTGCAATTTCTTCGTAGGCTTTTGCCGGCCAATCAAATAGAAGTTCGATGTATGGGAATCGAAAAACCTGTAGATGAATTACTCCCGAAACTTGAAGAAATTGAAAGATTTACAGCAGAACAATTATCTGGAGCTTACTTGCATTTAAACTCAGATTCAATCTCTTCAAAAAAAGCTCATAGAAAGGATAATTACTCAGATATGACCGAAACTGAAGTTAGAAACTTGATAAAATCTATGATAGCTCTTGCACAAACTCAACCTGTTTCTTCACAATCAGTTTCTCAGAAAATACAACCAACATAGCTATCTAAAGCTTATTATGGACCACAACCCCCAGGAACGTACTAGACTATACGAGATACAAATATTGGTAGATTTTTACAATAGATCACTAGGGAAGTTTCAGAATTCATTCCTATTCCAAAGCCTGATTTACCCCAAAACCAGTAATAAAAAAGAGTAAAGTTGACTCTGGTAAAGAATTAGCTAATCATATGAGTAAGTTATCAATAAATGCAGTTGTAAATAAAGCTGTGAAAAAAGCTATGAAATCACAACGCTGGTCCCGAAAGAAGAAAAAGAGAAGCAAGAAGTCTAAAAAGGGTAAGGTTAATCTTGCTACTGTAAATCCAGATTCTAATTCAGATACTTCATCTAATGCTTCTTCTAGTGATAGCTCTGACTCTGATACAAGTTCAGAAGATTCTTCTGATTCTGGAGATGATATCACTGTTAACATTGCTAAGTTAAAAAAAAAGTGAAATAAAACTCTAGCTCCAAGAAATCGTTCTTTAAAAGGATGTCTAAAATTTCATTGGAGGAAACTATTTGTAAAATCCTCCAAAGTGAACTTAAACTAATTTTTCCTACAATATTTCTTCCAAATGCTAATTCTGATTCTAATAAAGCTAATACATCAAAACAGATATCTCCTATACAGAAGAAAATAAAGCCCCAAAGTGAAGATTTACTGATTTCTAAAGACTTATCACTAGACACAGAAGAGGAAGAGTACTTAGATAGTTCTATGGAAATTGGTTTCGTTAAGAAGAAGAAGCCACTCACAAGTATTGCAACCGTGAAGTGTAAAATTAAGCGTTTAAAAATCTCTGCTATGACCCTTGATTCTGGAGCAGAGCTTTCTATAGTGACTGAAAATATTGTTGATCATATAAAAGCTAAAATTAATAAGTCTGAAACACACAATCTTAGTGGTATCACCACTGTTCCGATTGAATTTATTGAAGTGGTTCATAATTTACCTATTACTCTAGCTCCTGGACTTACCATTTATGAAGATTTTGTTGTTGTGAGATATAACAAGCCAACTTTAATATTTTCTAACCAGCTTTTAAAGAAATACAATTGCGCTATGGATTGGGGTAAAAACAAATTAAAGTTCTCTCATAATGGAAAGGATTATATCATTCCAATAACCATGCATAAAATCAAGAATAAGCTTGAGGTAAATTGTATGAACATTACTTCTGAATGTGAAAAGTCTGTTCCTTCAGAGTTTATTTCGCAAGACTCACAAAACTTAAGTGAGAATGATGCATTAAAAAAAAAATAAATTACGAGGAGCTCGAAAGAATATTATATGATACTCTCAAGTCTAAAGAGGATCTCAATGAACTGTGTGAAAAATTATTACTATACTGTGATGAACTAAATAGGATGCTATAGAGGCATGTAGCAGAAAACATCTTTTATATAGCTAATTCACAACATATTTCAGCTTTAATTTTTTTATCCCACCTAGCTTCTTTTTTATAAAATGTATGCAGATTCTCTTTGCTAATATTCAAATCTTCCAAACTGATCGGTTCGTTTTGTGAACATCCACTTACGGGTATTAGCTGATTCTGGATAATAGATGGTTTAAAGATAGTGACAGACTTAGGTTTGGCTTTTTTTCCTCCAGTCTTTTTCGTCTTACTATCTTCTCTCAAAACTGAATTAGTTGATTTACTAGGTATTAGTAGTATCTATAGAAAAATAAAGCGCTTCTGGATAACTATCTCTAAAAAAAAAATGCAACATATTTTTTTTTTATATAACCATGCCAAGATTATGTTCAATTAACCATGCCAAGATTATGTTCAATATGCATATACTGAAAGATATAAAAGATAGAGGGGGTCCTAAAGGGGCCGGGTGTCGGCTGGATAGCACATATGAAGAAGATCTCGAAAAAAAATTATATTCTGCTCTTAGATCCAAAGCCGAAATTAATGATCTTAGTAAAGGGTTGTTAGCTAAAATTTCGGAGTATTTAGAGCAAGAGAAGTTTCACCGAATCAATGCTATTATTAAAAATAAAATTAGTCAGATAGATGCAGTCAATACTGGGCTTAGATCCCAAATTACTTCTGAACAGAAGTCTCATTCTGAGAGTCGATGTGAGCTTGAAGCTGAAATCAAATCGCTTAAATTATCAATTAAATCATTAAAAAGAGAGCTAATTTTGGCCCAGAAAGCTTCATCTGTTAACAAGATCATAATTCTTTCTCTTGAGGTTAAAGTACGTGAATTGGAAGGTAAGTTGAAGGACTTGAAACCAGATCCAACATTTCATAATTCTGATGTAATAGGAGGAATGATAGAAGAGCTAGCCCAAATAAACTCATCTGATCTCAAAGAGGTTGATTTATCACAAAAGATTCCAGGTTGGATTAGTGATAATCTAAGACCCCTCCCCTCGTCCACGAGCTTGGTCTTAAAGATAAAGTTATAGAATTCGATAAAAGTTTTGCCAGAGAACATATATTAGAGACTTTGCAAGAGCTATTACCCTGGGATGAAATGGTTTCAAAAAACCAAGAAGTTACCCTACCTAATCAATTTGTTTATAGTCTACCAGCAAATTCTGAAAACTTTATTTTGAGTGAAGGGGTTGCGAAGCAATTAGGTGGTGAAGAAGTGGTGCCATCACCTCAAGTAATGCCTCTAGCATCAGTGACTGTTCCTGTTATTATTAACTCTCTAATATCGCCGATGGTATTATATTCTATACTTGCTTTTTTACTGATTGCGGTTATATGGTTTGTAGTCAGAAAATACTGGAATTCATCGGAAAAAAGTAATACTGACTATTCTTCTAACCAGAACTATTTTTATCCTCTCCAGGCATATCCGAGACCGGGCTATATGATTGGAGGCCGGAAGAGGTCACCTCGTGACTAGATCGAATATAGAAATTGAAGTTAGCTAGTATTATTGCACGAGAAAATATATAAATAATATTATTGTAAGTCTTCTTAGTCAAAATTGTCGCGCGAGGCCAGATTTCAGAAGAATCAAATTTAGGTTGAACTAAATAATCCTTTAGCTCGTGGTACCCTTTCTTAATTGAAGAAATAGCAGGTCTTTTAACTCTGTCTTCCTTTGCCGATTCAAGGAGCTAAAGACTGAACCGAGATTTATAAAGTTCTATATTGATAAAATCTAAATATGGTTTTTCAACCCTATCAGCGACTTTTTTACAAAACCTCTAAGATCTCTATAGTCAATAAAGCAGACATAATTATATACAATATGCCAACTGCATTTATTAGCATTAGACGAACTAGCTAATGCAAAAGCATTTAAAGTTATGAGATATTTTAAATCAGTATATATAATATCAGCACAGGCAATTAAGATTCTGGATAATAAATCTTCATGAGAAATTTTATTTTTATCTAAAGAAGGGAGTTCAGGATTCATGGGATCAGGATACTGTCTCGCATCGATGTCCAAAATGAGGCGAAGAGACAAATTCCCGTCAATGCATTCATGAGCATCAGGTAACTCATAAACTTTGGATGGGTGATTTACTACTGTGAATCTCTTACCTGCAACCTGAATAATATATTTATCAAAAATTTCCTCAGAATGATGGGCATCTAGAAGAGCGATATCATCTTTACTATTAGACAGATATTGAAAGTATATATGATTATTATAACCAGGCTCAAAATCAAGGTCAGCTAAACCAGAGAAGAGCCTAATTGCTTCATTTATTTCACTGAGGTCAGGTTCAGTATTTTTTTTGTGCAAGAAGCATGTTAGTATATAGAAGAAACTAATATAAATTTACATAGAAAATCCCAAATCTTTAAATAAAAAATTATATGATTCAAAGCAAATATGCTTAGTTAGCAATATGTAGAATCCAAAAATAATCGATATAGTGGAACCCAAAAGTAATCAATAGAGGTATCTAAAAGAGATCTCTGATAAATCAGTAAAATAAGATTCAAAAAAGATTGATATGAAAGTATTTCAAAATATTAACTATACGAGAAAGTAAACTAGAGTGAAAAAATAGTAAAATTTTGGTAGGACGCAAAGGTAAAATTAATATAGATATAGATATATAAGAAATTATGCTTTTGCGTCCTACCAACCTTGGCAATCGAAAGGGTCGGGAAGCTAAAAATGAGAATAAAAAATAAAGTATACTTTTGGTAGGACACCAAGTTAGAATAATATATAGGAAAAAGAAATAAAAAAAATATAACTTGGCATCCTACCAACCTCAGCGATCGAAAGGGTCGAGAAGCTAAAAATAAGAGAATTGATGGTGACCCACTCAAGCAGAATTATATAAAGGAAAGAAAAAAAGTTATACTCGAGTGAATCACCAATTCGGCACTATCGAACAGGTCATAAAAGGCATGATGGTATACTAGCCAAGGATGGCACAACACTAGCACCTCATATGTGCTATACCAGCCTCATTTTGGCAAACAAATGGGCCATCTGATACAATTTTTTTTTTGCAATAAAAAAAGAAAACATCAAGACCCGCATCCTCAATAATAAAGTAGACCCCAAACTGGAACCCAAAGCAAAGCAAATAACCTATTGAATAGAAAAACAGGATATGAAAATAGCTAAACCTCTTTAGAGTAAGAGGTCTTTACACTTACTCAAAAGAGAATGCTTTTTATATACGTAAGTTATTTACTATACCACCCGACATAATATTTTTTACACCACTTCAGTATCTAGAAAGGCAACCAAACAGGCGCAAAAAGATAAGCACTTCAATATAGAATTTAGCACCCAAACAAGTACAGAGATGCAGTAACTATAATATAAAACTTGGAATCAAAAGAGGTATAGACAACTTATATCCTCAATATAGAACCAGGCATCCAAACAGGTAAAGAAGGGCAATACCAACAATATAAAATTTGACGTGCAAATGGATTAGAAATAAGAAAAAAATGATGATATATAGATCATGCGGTGGTAGTTAAATTTAATAGTAGATAGTAGTTAGATTATATAGTAGTAAAATATGGATACTAGCAAGGGTTTAAATAGATAGCTAGAGCAAAAAATAGATACCCAAAATAGAAAAATATATAAACTATATGATAATGATTAGATTATTTAGATTATTATATAAAAGTAATTAGATTATAATATTAAGATTATATACTAGTACTTATATTATATAGCGGTATTTGGATTATAGAGATATTTAGATTATATAATATTATCTAGATTATAGTGGTATTCAAATTATATAATGATATCTAGATTATATAATTTAACATAAGTAGGATATCACTATATAATATAATTATATTATATAGTGATATCCCACTAATGATTATAATGATTCAGATAATAATACTGTTTTGATATTAATTATAGCAAACAAAAAACAAAAATTAAAAAATCATGTTAATATTGATAGTGAATTTGAAAATAGTTTTACTTTATTATATAAAGAAGAACAAATTAACAAAATATTACTAAAAATATTCATATGTTGTAATTTACCTTTTGTTCTCATTAAATATCCTTTTTTTTAAAAATATACTAAGATATTACATAATATCTATACTCTTCCAAGCTGTTAGATTTTATTAAATACTCTTTTAGACCAAGAACTTGTTTAAGCAAATATTAAAATTAAATAAATTCTTAATAATGAAATTAATCTTACAATTATATTTGACAGATAGACCAATCCTAAAGATAGTGTTATTTATTTTTTTAGTTAATAACTATTTTGCAAAAATCTTATATTTTGTAATAGTGATAAAATATTCTAGATTTAGTATAAATTATTAATAATATAGATTATTAAAAGAAGGTCATTTAAAGCTTAGCACCTTACAAAATTATACAATTTCTCTAATTTTTTTGATTTTTAATTAATTAATATTAGAGTTAATATATTTATTTTTTTTTAATATATTGGTAGCCTTGCTGATATCTTTATCAGATCAAAGCAAATATAATTATATCCTAAACTATCTAAGTTATAGATCTGATATCACTCAGCTTCCTCTATAGACACCCAAGTATGGTCTATCTTACTAGTTAAGGCAATTGTCTATACCAAAGAACTGCATCAAGCTAGCTAGCGAAACTATACTAAAATGGTTTCAAATTAAAAAAAATTTTATCTATACTAAATTAGTAATTTTTCTCTTCTAAACTATCTTTCTTTTTATAATAGTAATCTAATCTTGTTTTTCTATTAATAACCAAATCTATATCTTTTTCTCCTAAAGGGTTATTGCCAATATTCTTTTGAATATTCTTGTAACTTCACTTCTGTTTTCATTTTTTTCAATTCATTTGGTCTTTTCTGATCAGAGACCTGGCTCTTAAAAGTCTTTTCAGGTTCTTTTCTTTGTTTTTTCCCTTCTGTTTCAAAGCTTCATTATTAGATCTTTTCTTCTGTTTTGAGGTCTTTATGAGGGTTTTTTTTTTTTAGTATTCTCTGGAGCTCTTTCTACTTCTCTAGTGGTTGTCATAAATTCACTTTGTTCAAGTCTTTTTTTGTTTTTTTTCTTTCTTCTGCTAACCTGAGCATCTTTTTTTCTCTTCTTCTTTTTGGATACAGTTTCTTTTCAAAGAACTTCTTTTGTAATTCAATATAGACTTCTCGATTTTTTAACACTTTTAATAATATTTTTTCTGCTATATCCAAAAGTATGTTCTTCTTTTTATTTCTCTGATTTATAACTTTTGTTATTCCTTCTGCTATAATAACTTGGATTTTGTCTCTTCTAACTATATTTTCTGCTGCGTAAGATTTGGTCTGTTGAATCCAATTTGCTAGTAGGTCTTTTTTCTTCTTTTTACAATTTTTACTATTGATCTGAGCATCTTTCTCACTTGACAAATACAAAGCTTCTATTGCTCAGTCTATTATATCTCTCTGTATATTCTTGGTTTGTATATCTTCTACTTTTTTTTTTCTAACATGGCTATTCTTGATATTATTGGTCTTAATTCTTCTGTAATCTTATTCAAAGCTTTTCTTTCTATTTGGCCTTCTTTACTTTGACTCTTGATTTTTTGCTTCAATATTTCTTTTCCTTTATTAGTTTTTTGTTGACAATGCTTCGAGGCTTCTTTTTGCTGGGATTGTGACTATAATTCCTCTATCTTAATTGTTTCTTTTTCTAAAAATTGCTCTATTTCGAATACTTTGATAGTTATTGAGAAGTGCTGTATTAATAACTTGAGTATTATTTTGTTTTGCTGCTTTTGTCTTTTTTTTCTCTGTTTATCTAGCCTCTTGTGCCAAACTAGTTCTATTTTGTTTTTGTACTGCTAGCAGCTTGTTTTTCTTTCTTGCACAAAATTCTTTCTACTATTTTGGCTTTTTTTTGGACTTGCAATTTTATCTTTTCTTTTTTGACTCTTTTTTTTTCTTTGTGTTGGTTTTCTGCGACAAATTGAACCAATTGATTAAATTGTTGTATTAATGAGTTTAGAACTATCTTGTTATGCCACTTTTGTCAATTTCTCCTTTGCTCTTCAAGTCTTTTGTTCTAGCCAAATTCAATTTTTGACTTTATCTTGGCAACTTGCTTTTTTTCTAACTCTTTAATTTTGACAACCTGTTTCTTTTCAATCTCTTCTACCTCTCTTATTGTATTAGCTATTCTTAGTTCTGCTATAATATCTTTTATTTCTCTACATATAATATATTCAACTAGATCTTCTTCTTTTTCCATTGTTTCTAAAAAACTACCTTGTCTCTTGTTTTAAGTTTGAGTCCTGTGTACTGACTGATACTTTCGTCATATTGCTATTATTCTTTGTGCAGTATCCTTATTTGTACTCTTGCTTCTTCTTCTGTGATTAATTTTGTTTTAGCAAATTTTGCTTTAAGTTGTTTTGTGATAAACTCTATATTATATTTTTCAGTCTTGTTATCATATACTTCTGCTATTGCTTCAGCTTCTTTTGGTTTCAGTCTATTTATTTCAGAATTTTCTATTACTGGTATATCTACGTGACTTGTTGTTTTTCTATTATTGTTATTTGTTGTTGTTGATTGTTGTATTTGTTTGTTGTTTTTGTTTAAATTTGTTACGTTGCTATTGTCGTGTTTTTTTTATTTATTTTTTACTACATGTTGTAATTCTTGTATTATCAAAACAAACCTGTAATTTAGGGTCAAGGCCAATTCACAAATTTTTTCAAAGTGCAAAAAAATACTAATGATATTTTATGACTTCTTCTATTTCTTTATCACTTCTGTTTCTTTTAACTCAAGTCTTTAAGAGACTGAGTGTTTCTTGTCCTTTTTCTTTAGAGCTTTGAGTTTGGTTTTCTAAAGACTTCTGTATATTTTTTGTAGTTTTTAGTTATTTGTTTTTTCAAAAATTTGTATTTTGATGATTAGCGGAAAGAATGAATAGTTTTGTATAATATTAGAATTAATATTAAGATTTGATAGAAAGTATTTACATATAGTAAAATCATATTTTTGATATTTTTATTTAGTAATTTATAGTTAGTTCAGATAGCTATAATTAATGTTCTTGTTTTGCTATTTCATATTTGTTTTGTTTAAACTGACCTGAGTTATATAACAAATACTTTTGTAAGATACTAGACTTTAAATGATCTTGTTAAAAAGTAATTTTTATAGTAATTTAAAATATTTTGTATTATTATCATAAAAATATAAGATTTTAGCAAGGAATTAATTAATTTAGTATTAAAAAACCCTTTCTAATAATCCTCTAAACAACACAACAAAAAGCTGAACTACAAAAAAATATTATAAAAAGTTTTAAGATAAATATTATTTCAGTTTTGTCTTTGAATAAATAGTTGTTAACAAAGTCTATAGACATAAAACACCAAGAAGCAAGTATAATTTGGATGGTTTTTCTTGAAGTTAAGCTTTTGCATTTTGGTAGATTTCTTAAGATATTTGGTATTCAAATCAGAAAAGTATTCTAGAAACTAAACTTATCTCTGAACAGGTTATTGTCAATAAAACTTGAAAGATATAAAATATCAAGAAGCAGATATAATTTGAGTAGTTTTTCTTGGGGTCAAGTTTTTTCTTCTCTTAAAACAGACTTCTTGAGATTTTTAGTATTCAAACTAGAAGATTTATTTTAGAAGCAAGAGTAGACTGGCCCTCACTAAGATAGTACTATCTTAAAGAATCAACTATATAATTATAAAACTTTCAAAAGGACTTCACATATCCTTGTTGGTCTTCTACTTTTTTTTTGGAGAAAATTTTGTAAAAATATAGATAATTTAGCTTATTTCTTTCAAAAGATTGATATATTGTTTACTTATCAAAATCAGATCATATTGTTTATGTTTTATCTGTCACAATAAATATGTAGATATATATAGAATGTGGACAAATAGATTATATGCCTAGTACTCAGCACAATCAAGCAAAAAATTAATCTCAAATCCTTAATAGTTAATCATAAATTAAATCAGTAATAACTAATAATAAAATGTAATATAAATATATTGATGCAAATGCTTCAGTGATTATGTGGTTGCCCAAAAATCAAACCAAATGATTTGACAATCATTAATGACATTATCGATTAATTAAATAAACATCAGAGTAATTATCATTATTTTATTAATTCATTTCATATTTTGTTTCATATTTTGCTTCATATATTTCACTTTATATTTTACTTGGTATTTCATTTTATATTTCGCTTCATATTTTGCTTCATATTTTGCTTCATTTCATATTTTGCTTCATATTTTGCTTCATTTTATATTTTGCTTCATATTTTGCTTTACTTCATATTTTGCTTCATATTTTACTTACTTCATATTGTGCTTCATATTTTACTTTATATTTCACTTTAGGGAGCTGACATTTAAGAGCTCATTATAGCCCCTCTGGAGATTGTCAATTGACTATTCCCCAGAGTACCAGAGTCAGTCATTTGACAATTACAAAATTAAAATAGAATTATATAAATTTTGCATATTTTATATACCCTTGCATATTTTATGTACTCCTTGTATATTTTATATACCCTTGCATAAAATATGCAAGGGTATATAAAATATGCAAGGAATACATAAAATATACAAGGGTATATAAAATATGCAAAATATATATAATTCTATTTTAATTTTATAATTGTCAAATGACTGACTCTGGTACCCTGGGAATAGTCAATTAACAATTCCCAGGGGCTATAATGAGCTCTTAAATGTCAGCTCCCTTATATTTCACTTCATATTTTGCTTCATATTTCGCTTTACACTTTGCATCATATTTCATATAAATAAAGAAAAAAAGATAGAATTAAATAATAAAAATACAACACGATTCATTCAACATTGCTAATTACTTGCTCCACTTCAAAAAATTTTTTTACTCAATAATATGAATATTGACAGCTTAATGTAGTTTTATATATGGATCTTAACAATAACAAAAGTGTATTAAATCGGTCAGAAAATATCAAAAACCAATATACAGCTATCTAAAATCTTTATTGTCAAAGAAAATCAAGTAATAAAGTTATTATTCGAGAAAAAAAAATACTGTATATGGATAACTATTTGCTAGTATTAAAATTTTTAAGAATATAAAAAAGCTGAATCTGTATTATTGGGCAAACTGGCATCTTATCTTTATTAACAGAATTCTACTATTATAAAACAGTTTATTATTTTATTAGTTTATTATTTTGATATTATATTTTCACTAGTCGAAATTTTTTAATATAAAAGGCTGATATTTGGAAGATAGCTAGGTGAAACATCTAAAAACAAACATTCAAATATCATATAGATGATATAAATATAAATAATATAATCA
>CAJVQC010000821.1:0-11574 GCA_910592285.1 Racocetra persica
TATAAGAACAAGATAAAAAAGAATTAAAAAGCAAAATTTAATAATAAACCTGTCACCAAAGTTGTCACCGAACCTGTCACCAAAGATTTTTTGGTACCAGATAGCAAACCTGCTAACATGTATATAGCATACTCAATAGCAATTACGTGATATATATTTGATGAATTGGAGATTTGAGGCTTTGCCTCATAGTATGTATATAGTATACCCGATAGCAATTAGATAGCATTCCTGATAGCAATAGGTAGGTAACATTAGGCCAGCAAATGATGATGCAAACATAAATTTATCATCATTCAAAAATGACGATGCAAATACAAAATGCTCGTTACTCGAATGATGGAGCGAATACTAATATATCTCTGACAACACAAGTGCGAATTGTTCGTCACTTGAATAACAACACAAGCATGAATCATTCATCACTTGAATGATGACGCAAGCGTGAATTGTTCATCACTCAAATGATAGAGCGAATACTAATATATCTCTGATGACGCAAGCACGAATCATTCGTCACTCGAATGACGATACAAATGCAAAATGCTCATTGTACCTAAGACTATAATAGTCTAATCTAAGTTATTTTTTGTTTATATAAACAAAAAGTAACTACACTCTAGATTAGTGTTATCATATAGATACTTTTGGATACTTTTAAACTTTTTTAAATTAAAATTATTCAAAATTTTATTAAGATAATCTATTTTAATTTTTTTTATAAATAAATAAATAATTTTAAAAAAAAAATTTTATTTAACTTTATATAAAATAAAAAAGATATTTTAGAGTTAATAAATTAGATTAATATAGAATAAAGATTATTTTATTTAGTAGTATATAATTTTTATAAACTTTATATAAGCTTAGGGCAATATCATTTATTATCTGATTATTTTTTAACAGAAGATTATCCTTTTTTTTTATTATATAAAAAATCAGATTCTTATATATAATTTTAACTTTTTTACTTCTTTTACTCTAAAAAATTATCTAATTTTTGTCATATTCTTTATAATTAAGCTATACAAATTTAATATTTTAGTTTTCATAATATAAAACTTTTAAACAAGCCTGGCTGATCAGCTTTTTTTTAAATTTATATATAAAAATTTTATAAAAAATTTTTTAAAAAGTCTACCTGGTTATTAAAATATATAATAAAATTTTTTACAAGATTTTAAATTTTAATCTGACTAGGTTATAAAAACTAATTAATTAATTTTGCATAGCTTTATAGTATTAAAATAGATAAATTTTTTTGTTTTGTTTTTGTTACTCCTTTGATCTTTTTTGATTATATTATTATTATAGCTTCTATATATTTATATTTTTTTTAAGAGTATATTTATTTACTGCACCTTGCGATGTCACTAATTTACTACCTCTCACATGATTAACCAATCCAATTTTAAGATTAGGTGTAATATAGCACAATTAGAAAATTCAAAACAAATATTTGCTTTGTCAAAAATTGTTTATACAGTCAAACCCTCTATAGTCACACCTTCGGAATACAAAAAACTGTGATTGTAAAGAGGTGTAACTAATATAGAGGTATTTTCTATATATATAGTTATAAATAATTGGTAAAATAAATTTGTAATTATACCAATTTTGTGACTATAGAAGAGGTGACTATAGAGGGGTTTGACTATAACACAAAACTTCATATATGAAACCACTCTTCATGTTCTAACAAAAAAAATTTCTCCTCAAATTTTACTATAAAACCTCTCTTTAAGCCTATAAACTATCTTTATTTCACCCTAACCTTAACTAATAAAAAACTGTTTGTTTTGATTTCATATTACATTTGATTTTATGATCTGTAAGGATGCGGCAACATCGCAGAATGCGGTGTATAAATTGTCTCTTTTTTAATATTTGTTTTTTTATTTTGCTTTTTAATAAGCAGATAGCTATTAGTTAAAAACTAATAGAAAATAAGTCTTTAGTAAGCTAAAAATTTGTTAAAAGCAAAATATTACCAAGACAAATCATATTAAATATTTATATGCTTAGCAAGTTTTTATTTTAGTTAAATTAATAAATATATTCTTTAAAAAACTTAATCTTAAATAAATAAAATAAGATAGCTGAATTAAAAAGCAAAAATTTTAAAAAAATAATATAACTTTTATTTAATAAATATTTAGAATTTTGTTAACTTTAAACAAAAATATTTTAATAATCACTAAAACTAATTTGATTTTTTTTTAGTATTAAAGTGATCTTTTGGCTAAGTATACTTATTGTATTAGGATAGTTATTATATATATTTGATGAGTACTTTTTAAGTATCTATTTAAGTAGTTTATCTATTACTAGATTCTATACTAATTGCTATATCTGCAACTTGACTAGGGGTTATCTATCTCAACTCTCTGTATCTATATATTTTGAGGCCTATATTAATTAGCAACTATTTTTCTGATTCTATGAACTAGTCTTTCTAGTATATATTTATATGATAATTTGAAACTTTAAAAGCAGACCTCTATCTTCTTATTAACCTACTTTTGGTCTTTTATCTTTAAGATAAACTTGACAAAACTTTTAGTATTTTATTTTTACTACTTATAACTTGTATTTTAGTTTGATATATATAGACTATAGTCTACTACTTGTAGCTTAGTTTTTACTCATTCTAAAAGGGATATGACAAAAATCAGATGATTTTTTAGAGGAGAGGGGGTAAAAAAGGTTAAAATTATATATAAGAACCTGATTTTTTTATATTAAGAGGAGGGAGAGGGGTAAGCCTCTGATAAAAAATAATCAGATAATAAATAACACTGCTTAAAGTATATGTGATATTGTGTTAAAATTCTTATTTACAGATTTTCTCTTTAATTTTAAACTTTCTTCTGCTTTCAACTATATTTTAATTCTAGTTTGTCTAAACTTCACTATATAAATTTACTTCTGCCTTTATAGAGTTTATCTAAACCTTAGAACTTATTTCACAATATATCTCTAGTATTTTAATAATTTTGCTCTCTTTATTTAAACTTCCAATTCAGATAGTTTAGTACATGTTTTTTATTTTTTTCTAATTCAATAGTAGCCTAGTTGATGTTAGTGATTTTATTTATTCATTTAATAGCAAAAGCCCAAACTCTGTTATTAAACTTCTAAACTAGATAATTTAGTAACTGTGTACTTTTTTTAAAAAAATAACTAGTGGGTCTTTCACTATTATTATGATATACTTGCAATTGCAAGAGCTTCTAGCTTGGTTTCTAATTCTCTTTTTTATTTGCAATAGCCTGATTAATATAAGTATATTTCAATAATCTATATCTTGTTTAGTTCAGTTTATATAGGTTCTGTTTCTTGAGTCTAACTTTTACAATAGTTTTGTCAAAGATTTATGCTACTCTCTACTTGGGGCTTGCCAAATAACCTTTTATATTTGTAGTGTTTCTGATTTATATAGTTCAAGAGCTTATCGTAGATTTGTATCAACTAATACTAGCTTGTATATTTTTATATAACTATATATTGCATAAATATACTAGACCCAAATATAGTTAGCTATAATACAAGCAAAAATTTGTTTTTATTACAATAAGATTCAAACTCTTGATCTATTGCTTGAAGTAACAATCTGACTACTTTACTATATCACTATATTACTTTAACTAATTTGATAATTTTTTAATTTTATAAATTTATAAAATTTAAACAAAAAAAGTTTATTTAAATTTAATCTAGTAGTTGTTAAAATATTATTATTTAATTTTTAATTTTGAATTTTAAAATATTATTATTTAATTTTTAATTTTGAATAAAGATATTAAATTTGTAATACAAATATTAATTTTTTTAAAAAAAATATATATAATAAATAAGAGATTTTATAAGAATCATTCTAACAGATTTATTAAAACAATATCTTATAATATATTATAGTATAGAATCATCATTATGCATATATATAGTTTATTTTTAAAGTTTATTTAAATATCTGTAGATACTATTTATAATGCAATTAATTTGCAAAACAGAGATAAATAAAAGAGATAATCAGAACAATGATTGATTGTCTTTTTGTTGCTTGTATATAGTTACTTAATAAAGATAGTTTGGTATTTATCTTGTAAAATAGTAAATATGAAAAAAGAAGAGTTAGATATATTGCAAGGAAAATATCAAAAAGCAAATATAATAAGTTCATATTTTGAGATAATATATGGTGTGATTATTTAACTCCACATTAGTTAGTATATTTCTTTTGTCTAGTTTTTGCATATTTTTAATTCTATACATATTAACAACTACAATATTTTATCTGTTATTTCATACCTTTGTTCAAAATATTTTAATAGTTTACTTATTCATCTTAACTCTTGTTGCTTGTATATTTTTATAGTTCAATATTTATTATATGAAATAATTAGCAAAAAGAAAGTTTTTTTTTAATATTAAAGTAACCTTATAGTCAGTTGCTTTTATTAGTTTATATGCTAAGCTGATCAAAATTAGCTACTACTTATTTGGTATATGGTTTTGGAGAATACAACTAGCCACATATACAATTTTTAATTGCCTATTTAAATAGTCCATCTGAAGGTTCTACACTAGATGCTATATCTATAATCTAACTAGAAGATTATCTATTTAAACTCTTTGCACTACTACATCTTTATGAGAAACCAATATCTGCTATAGAAAGTATACCAACCTAGGACTAATTTACCTTTGAGATAAACTTGCTAGAGCTTTATATACCTACAATCTGGCTAGCTTAGACTTTAGTAACTTATAACAAGTTCGAGAACAAGTACTTGTGAACTGAAGCTACTACTATTATCTACTTCTACCTTTGTAGAGTTTACTCAAACCTCAGTATATACTTTACAAACTATCTTTTGTACTTTCTGAATTTCTAAACTACCAATTCAGATAGCTCAAAAGAGCTATGACCTGCTCTTGGTTCTCACAGTTAGGTTCTTTTTCTTCAGTTACTTTTCTGGTAGTCTGGTTGGTAGAGTGCCTTGCCAAACACTTCAGTTTTGTTCAGTTATCTACTTTTTTAATAATAATTCTTTATATAGTACTATCGAAGATTTGTATTACCTCTCTACTCAGGTCTTGCCAAGTGGGCATCTAATCTTTTCAGTTCTTTAGATTTACTATGATTTGAGAACTTTTTTTGTGTAATTCATATATTGTACAAATGCTTTATGATCTCCTAATTTTGTTGATTCTATCAAGATTACAGAGATCCTGTTTCAACTGATCAACAGAAGATAGTAGCGTCATACAAATAGAATTTTTGAAATTCATCATCAGTAAGTTTTAAACCTTCTACCTATTCAATATACCACTTGGAGGTATTACAACTTAACTACTTCACTAAGTCGCTACACTCTTAGCAAAAAGAAAGTTTATATTACAAAGGATATATAAAAATATATAAATATTTTTTTTTGTATATTATAAAAATATTAAATAAGTTTGCTAATTTTATATATCAGATATTTGTTATCTTGAGTTAGAATTAACAACTACAACCAGTATTAGCCATTTTGGATCATATTCAACTTTATATAACCAAGGTAGTCATAATATAATAGTAAATTTTATAAGTCATAACAGGTCATAACCTATGGTTGGCCAATAGATCATAACAGATTATAGGCTAATACTAACTGCAATATCTATCTTATTATCTCTTGCTTTGTTTTATTTGAAATATTTAAGAATCAGCTTCTATATATAATATTCTCATGAAAATAAATAAGTTTAGTATCAATAACAATGGTTTTAATAATAATATCAGTTATAAAGAAACTTTTTAAAATATTCAAAAAATAGTTTTTTTTATACTAAAACTTATAGAAAAGAAGTTTTTTATATTGTTTAAGACGATTTGAATTTTTAGAGTAGAAATTATAATAAAGCTTATAATAATTTTTAAGAAAGTATTTCGTCTCATAATGAAAGTTATAATAAAGATTATAAAAATATTTAAAAAGATAGTTTGTCTCATATTAAAAATCATAAAGAGGTTCAGAAATCACGTATTGAAATAACAAAAAAAAGATTACTCAAAATGCTTTCAATATCTAATACTGTTTTTGAACAAGTATCAAGGCTATGTGTTGAAATGATATTTGAGTACTAAAACTATGTATATTTGGTATTGATAGTATATGAACAATATATCAGGTTTGTGTGGTGGATTTAAGACAAAAAATTAGACAAAAATAGTAGCATGTATAAATATATTTTTAAATATTAGCATACTAGAAATTTTCAATCAAAAAAAATAACTATTGATTCTTCACAATAGCATAACAGAGGATCAATTAAGATTGGCTATACTTGCTTTATTAATATGTGTTAGCTACCTAAGGTTTTAAACCCAACTATAACTAAAATAAATATTAAACATTATAGTTATATACTTAGTTCTAACACTATTCACTTTGCTAATATTTATCAACAGCTTTTTCAAAATATGATTGACAAGATCAAATTCTATATAAATACAATTCATAATATTAATCAGTATATATTAAGGCAGCTTCTTAGTAATGAATTTAAAAAACAATTATTTTTGGACAAAGATTTGGCAAATACTATTTAATAATTTCAAAGAAATAATATAACAGATTCTAAGCAAGACCCTAAAAATAATGCTTTGAACCTTCTAAAAGAGCTGCAAAAAATAAAAAAAATGATCTTTTATGGTTTATATCATATCATTATATTAAAAATCATCTCTTTTATTTATTTTAGATAGCTTTCCACTAACAAAACCTATATTTAAAATATCATAATATTATTCTGATAGATAATATTGCATAAAATGCTAGATAGTATTATGTTTATTTGTTGGTATTAATTAGCATTATCATTCAAGATTAGTAGGTAAACGCTAATATCTAATAAAACAACCTCATTATATATATGGGTTTTTAAAAATCTTCTTGCAACTACAAACAATTTATCACCTACAATAATATACTTTGACTATGATACTAAATTGGAACCAGCAATTAAAACTATATTCTTAAATATTTAACACTTATACTACATTTTCTATATAGTTCAAAATATCAAAAAAACAATTGATATATTTACTTGGTTTTCAATTTGCTACATTTTAAAATAATTTTATTATATACTATAATACCTTGTTTGAAGAGATTTTTGAGTTATGATTCAATTTATTATATATTAAATTTTTAGAGACTTTGTTATATTTAAAAATACTTTATATCTAATTAAAAAAAATAAGCTAAGTGCTATATCTTTCAAGTAATTAAAATTAAATATATATCCATATTAAGTTAGATTTCAATCAATATATAATAACCTTTTTTAAAAATTTAATACTGAAATATCTTCAACTCAACAAGTAGAATCTATTAATAGCATTGTATATAAATATGTTAATTCATATTTAATATTAATGAATTGTTTTAATAAAATACAAAATATATTATTTTCTGAGCTTTAAAAAGCTGAATATTATGACTATTTAGAAAATTTATTATTTACTATCAGATCATTATCAGCAGTTCATATTTTTTCAAATATAGTTGATCTTTTTAAAACAGTTTTAACAGATAAAATTTTCTGAATTCAAAAGGCCCAAATTGATATTTGTTTTGAATATTATTTAAAATTAATCTATTCTGACAAATATGATAATTGTGATGAAATAAAGTTGAGTTTGTTGTTTAGTATAAGTAGTTGTTTTGTATTAATATTTAAGTTTTTTAAAATCAATAATTTTAATACATCTAATTGTTTTGAAGACCACATTGACAAATATCAAATTGCTTTCAAGTCTTTTATTAATCGTATTAGTATTATTAATATTTTGAAAATTTGAGAAATTAAGCATATAGCAATAAATACAATATTGCTTAATTATATAGCGCAGCTTTAAGATAATTTATATATTTGCATATATCTATTTCTAATTAGTAAAGGATTAGTTTGCTGCTACTTTTTTTAAGTAATGTTACAAACAAAAATTATGAAATTTAATATAGTTTTAATAAAGAATCAATAATACAAACGAAATTTTAAAATACAGTTAACTCTCTCTAAATGCATATTCTCTAAATGCATGTTCTCTCTAAATGCAGGTTTAAATTCTGGGCTCACATATATATTTGATCTCTATAAATGCATTTTTCTTAATTGTTCTCTTAATGCATGTTGCTAAAAGTCTGGTCTCAATGAGATGTATTTAGAGGGAATTAACTGTATATGAGATTGATACTATATATAACTTTTTTAAAATATCTTTTAATACTATTAATACAAGAACCAAAAATTTGGCTCTAACTTCTATATATGATACTTGGAATTCAGAACAGAATAATTTAATTCAGGATACTAAAATTGAAGAATCTATCATATCAAGGCAAATTTATAGAGAATATACTGCTTTAGAATATAAATTAATATTATTGGCAGCAAAAATTTGCTTGATGTATATTACAGCTACTTTACAAGACTTGATTCAACAAGTAAAACAAGCAAACTCTAATTCTACAAGTATCTAAAATTAGTATATGATTTATAATTCACTACAAACAAAACCAAGGAAAAGACAACTAACTAATTAAAAGTGACCATAAAAGGTACTTCAAAGAATTCAAAAGATAAATTTACAAGTACTAATATTCATTTTGAAAATGAGTATACATATCATAATTGTTTTCAAAGAAGGCATAATACAAGAAGTTGTATTGTACTTTGTAAAGTCTATAAAGCAACTAATCATACTTATTTATACTGTTAAAATATATAGCTTGTTTTTATATTTTATTGCAATTACATAATTAATATTAAATATATACTATTGCTATAATCAATTTATATAATATTTCTAAGTTTATTTTTGTTTTATTTACTATTTCAGTTACTAGCAAATTTCTTTAAAAATAATATTAAAATTAGTAAAGTACAAATATGTATATGTAAATTTAAAGATATAATAAAAGTATTATATAAATTTATATATATATAAAAAGTTTTAATAAATAAATTCTTTTTGATAATTAGAGTATACAATAAATTTTAAGAATTTTTTAGTTATGCTATAGGTCAAATCAGTTTTTAGATCAAAAAAACTTGATTCAGGTTAAATTAATCTCTAACAGAATTTTAGAGTTAGGCAGATTAGAATTATATTGATATCAGCTAGAGTTTTTTAATTGATCAATTTGATCTGGGTTAAATTGATTTCTAACAGAATTTTATAGTTAGAATGGGTTAGAATTATGTTAATATTAGCTAAAGTTTTTTAATTGATTAATTTGATCTAAATCAAGTTTAACTTAATCTAAAAACCAATTTGACTTGTAATAGTTATACAACATATAATTTATATAATAAATAAATCTGTAAATTTTTATATTATAAAATATATATTATAATTTATATAGTTAGTTAATTTTTAATAAAATCATTCAGGCTGATAATTAGTAAACTTCAATAAATAATATTAATATATAGGGGTGTAATGACTTAATGAAGTAGTAAAGTTGTTGTATTCTAATCAGCATGTCTAAAGTTTAAATCTTATTAATAACAAAATTTAAATATTTTGTTATATATATTATAATTACTATTTTTTGTCAATTAGTTAAATTATAGATCTGTTACCAAAATTATACTACTATATTTTAGCCTATACTAATAACAAATTATTTGATTATTTAAAACAAGAACCTATAAATAAATTTTAACAAAGTGGATCTAAAAGCAACCTGTTTAAATAATTTATATATATATATATTTTTTTAAACTAGCCTCTTTTGGGCTAAGGTTTTTATTTAAGTATTGTTAAGTAGAGGCTTATAGCTTAATATCTCATAGAAACCCCTTATATTAAAAAATACAACTAGCTATATATACACTTTTGGTGCCTAATTTAAGTAGTTTATCTATAACTTTTTACATTATAGATTCTATACTAGATGCTGTATTTATAATCTAACTACAGATATTATCTATTTAAACTCTCTATAATGCAACTCTACTTGTATCACTGTTATATTTTCATTATATTTGTTAGTCAAAAAGTTCAGATACTTAACCTATTCTCTATAGATAAGATGAGTAGCATAGTTAAAAAATATTGTATGCTATATAGTATACCAATTGCTAAAGTTTGTGCCAGAATGCTACTCTGATATACTATTAAACTATGTAATAATATACTCAATTAGAATTGGTCAGTTATTATCTACTATAAAATACTTTTTCGGAATTTATATTATTTTATTTTCTATTCAAAACCTTTCAGAATATATATAAATAGTATGTCTATAGACAATCTGGACATTAGACATATCTATAGCATATTACTATATACATATCACTCTGGTATACCAATGATCTCTATGCCACTTATTCTACTTATAGAACTACTTTATCCTTAAAGCATTGTTACTAGAGCTTTCTATATCTACAATCTGGCAAATCTAGACTTTTTGATAACTTATGCTGAGTTCGAAAACAAGTACTTGTGAGCCAAAAACACTACTATTACCTACTACTGCTTTTGTAGAGTTTGTCTAAGCTTTGATACATATTTATGAACTACTAACTCAGCTTCTAGTTCTTCAAACTTCTAATCCAATTAGCTTAGAAGTGCTATAATCTGCTTCTAGTTATACATGCTGATGAAATTATTTTAGGTTTTAGGGTATGAAATTAAAATTTGAAGATGAAATTGTTTTTGATCTATTTTACTTAAAAGACGAAATTTTTTGATCCTTTTTTTGAAGAAACGAAATTATAAGGAATATAACTATCTAAATTAGATTTGCTCTTGCATATAAAAAATTCTAAATTACTCTAATAGAGACAAAATAGAGTTTTTTTGAAAACCTATTTCAGTAGCATGTATACTCCTGGTCTTCATAATTAGATTTTTTTCTTTGACTACTTTTCTGGTAGTCTGGTTGATAGAGTGCTTTGCCAAATACTTTAGTCTTATTCAGTTTTCTTTTTTTCAGATAATAATTTATTATATAGTATCATCAAAGATTAGTACTATCTTTTTACTCAAATCTTATCAAGCAGGTTTCTGTATTTTAATTTGCTAGTTTTACTCAGCTGCTTCACTATTGTATAACTTATATATTATACAGTATTTCTACATTCTTCCAGTACAAGCTAATACTGGTATGATCCTGTTACAAGTGCTAACCTAATAGGATATAGTCTTCCAAATATATTCTATAAATTTGAATTTTATCCCTAATGAGATTTGAACTCTTGTTTTGCTACTTGAAGATGCGACAACTTACCAACTATACTAAATCACTACACTCTTTAAATAATTTATATTTATTTTGTCTAGAATCTTTAACTTATTAAAAATTTATATTTTAAGAGTTTATAGTAAATATTCACTAACTTTGTTAGAATCATTAATCTATATAACTTATTACTAATCTAATAAAATATTCTTTAGCAAAATTTCAAAAAGCAAATAGAATAAAAGAAAATATAAGAAGAAAATATTTTGAAATAAAACAGACAAAGAAAATAACTAAACTAATAAAAGAAATTTAAAATACAAATATA
>CAJVQC010000822.1:0-11571 GCA_910592285.1 Racocetra persica
TAAAAACAAGTTAGAACAAGAGATTCCAAGAACAAAGAAAAATTAACAAAGATAGTATAATAAAATAGCTCTAAAAATTATGATATAGCAATTCAAAAAATCTGTTAAAATCTTTATAGTAAACCAATGTAAAATTAAAAGCAAAGCCAAAAAAGAAAAAAGAAAGATGCAAGTTCAACAAAAAAAAATAAGTTGCTGAAATAAAGTCAAAGCTAAAATTAGGTTAAAGCAAGAGACTTTAAGAACAAAAAAATTTTTGACAAAAATAATATAATAAAACAATATTAAAAATATTAGTACAACAATTTAAAGAATTTATCAAAACTACTATAGCAAACTAATATGAGAAAAAAAAAAAACTAAAAAAGAAAAGAAAAAGAGAATCAAGAGATAAAATACTACAAGCCTTATAGAAGCAAAAATCTTAAACAAGATTTAAAAAGAAATAAGACTAAAAATTTTATTAACAACTCCAGTAGAATAGATAATTAAAATTAAAATAGTATATCAAGCAAATATCAAAGATTCTTAGATTAATAATAGAATTTGAAAAAAGAAAAACTTGCTTATAAAGTAGATATTTTGGTCAAGATCTCAATTGAAAATTAATACAAATTTGATTCAAGATATATTAGCAAAAAGATTAAAAGAAGTTAAGAATTGAAAAAAGAAAAAGAAAAATACATTATTAAAGATAGTAGATAGAATTATAGTAGAATTGTATTGTTTAGGAATCGAAAATCTTTATTAAAATACAAAAAAAGTTTCTAGAAAAAAACCAAGTTTTTTTTTTTAAAAAAAAAAATACTCAGATCTAAAACAGAAAAGAAAGAAGATTTGAATAGACTAATTAAGACCTAAAAACCAAAAAACCAAAAAAAGGCCAAAGGTAGTTAGAAAAAAAGAAAAATACCTCTAGAAAAAAAATTTAAAACAAGCACTCTAGAAGAAGAAAAAGAATACAGAGCTATGAAACAAATGAAAAAATACAAAGAAGAAAATATAAAAAGACTTCTAAAAGCCAGTTTTTAATTAGAAAGGACAGAATAAATTAAAAGAAGAAAAGAATAAGAAAACATAAGTATGACCAAAAGAATTTTGGCAATAATTCTTTAGTAAAAAATAAATTGGAATTGAATATTAATTTAGAATTAAAATTAGATTACTGTTTTAAAAAAAAAATAGAATAGAAAGAAGAAATTGTTATTTGAAAATAGTTAGAAATTCTTTTGAAATGAAATTATTTTTTTATAATTCACTGGCTAGCTTGGTACAGCTATTTAGTATGAGCAATAGTCTTAATTGATAAGACGGACTATACTTGGGCATCTAAAAAAAACTAAATGATATTAGATCTGTAATTTAGATAGTTTAGAATATACTTGTATATTTACTTTGATCTAATAAAAATACCAACAAGGCTGCTGATATATATTGAAAAAAACTTTTTAATTACTATTAATATAACTATTAAATATTATTAACTCTACTGCTAATTCTAATTCTAATATATATTTAAAACCTATTCTACAATTTGATCTATTAAATTTAAAATCTAATTTTGAAATTTAATTGGTCAAATCTATAATACTAAAATTTGCTTTTATAAAATAAAAAATATCTAAATACAAATTATACTATCTTTTAATCTGTAGACTTTTTAGACAAATTTTCCTGAAAAATTATTATAAATATATTTTTTTTAAATTTTAAAATATTTAAATAAAATTTTTTTTAATAATATTTAAAAATAAAATTATATTATAGCAGTATTTAATTTTATTTTATAAGAAAGGATGTTTATAATTTATCATTATATAAACTTGATACCATATAGTTATTAAACTTATCAGAAATTTTTAAATTGGTGATATATACAGTATATATGTATTATTCAATTAAGCAATTTATACAATTAGCCTTAGTAACTAACTTGATTTTCAAACAGGTTTGATTGTAAATTAATTATTTTATAATACTTTTTATATAATAAAATTATTGATCTTATTTTATAAACTAAGATAGTAAATTATTGAATAAAACTGATATTGTATATTCCTATATACATCAACTTCTGTATTTTATGTTCTCTTCTAATCATTCGGTAACCTAGCCATACTGACTGGGTTACCAACTAATCATTATCACCGTAAAATACAGCAGTTATTGCATACTTCTCATGCAATAACTACAGGTTACTCTTGTTAATATCAACCTATTTGAATTGGTTTTAAATCATGTTGATAGTGATATTAATAAGAAATCATATTAAAGTTAATATATATGAGGGAATTTTGATATATAAAAATTTATAAAAATTTGGTTTGTGGCTTAGGTGGATATTAATGAGGTTGATATTAACGGGGGTAATCGGATTAAAATGAAATGAGGAGTTTCTATTTGACCCTCTAAAACCCATTTATACTTGTTTATTATAAAACCTGCTTCTAAACACTAATCCTAACCCTAAAAAAATGTTAAAAAAATGCACCCAAAAATTTGTATTTTGCGGTGGCTTGTCTATTTTACACTATCGCTCGTTTCATTTTAATCTGATTTCATTTTAATCTGCCACAATGTTAGTTATCGAAAAAGTGTATATTATTACAAATCATAATCCAAATCAAAATCCCTAATATCTGACATCTTATAACAATTCACCCTTCTCTTATGTATTGCAGAGAAGCATTGAAGAGAAATCACATGACTGATCGTTCCCTGAGGGAACGGTTTTTTATAATCCAAAATTTGGGCTAGTCATAAACTATATGGGTGGGACTGCGATAATGAGATTGTCGGATCAATCAACTTGTGCTGACTATGAGGGTTGAGTGAGATACTAAAATAATTTTTTGCATCTGCATAGTTCACAGTAATTCATTCAAGAGTAAGAGACACTCCCATAACATTTTTTTCGAATTACGTGCTTATGTAAAAATATACCGCTTATTCACATACATTCCCGATCCAGCTAGTCCGGTGTGATGATCACTTAATCATGGAAGTTCGTCATGTGAGATCGATCACCTGAAATGCGCAGAAGATATCGGAGAAATTCTTGCCGAAGAATAGGGGCTGTGCGGTGCATTTCTTATTCCTCGAACTTTAAATTGTAATTTTAATTTTTGGATTTTTTATCTAAACTATATAATACGTGATTGCAAATACTTATTTCACAATGAAAATACAAATACAATATAAACTATTTGAAAATACTTTTATAACCATTTTATTCAGAAATCCAATCAGTTTTTAATTTATTGTTAAATAAAATATTATCTGTTACAGATTTCTTCTGTTTATTAGTAACAGTTATTACAAGTTTGGATTTTTTAACATAATCTAAAACTAAATTATCAACGCAAGCCGCATAGGACCTAGAACAGCGGAAAACGAATCCACGTTAGCAGGAAAAAAAAAATGAAGACGACAATAAAAAGCTATTTGTAACTATATATATAGGATTATTACAAATCAGTCATATAGACGAAAAATCATAACTATGACTAGAGTATTACAATATCATCCATATTTCACATAAAAACTATGATTATTCGGAAATTATTGAGTCTATCCTAGTCACCAAATTCACATGTCCGAGCTTTTTTGACGGTGATGCAGTGGAAGGGTTATAATGGTCATCAGGAATCGACAGGAATTCACATTTTCTAGATCCTAAAATTAAAAAAGTAATTAAAAATTTATCATTTAACTAAATTAAGCGTAATTATTTACTAGAAATTTTTCGCCATTCTGCAGATAAAGGGTTAATTGGCTCCGAAAGGTTTTCAAAGTTAAGCAGTTTACTTGTAAGTTTATCTTTAGGGCGAACTGGCAATTTGGTTGACAATGGCAGACTCACCGAACGACCTTCATATATGATTGGCTGTTTAAGCTAATTTAATTCTACATTACTTATACAGTTTAAAGTACTGTTTTAAAAAATAAATCTACAAAGAATGAATAAAAGAGAAGTGTATAGAAAGTTTTATTAGGGTTGTAGGACTCCACTGTTGAAAATGATCGAAACCCCTTTTTTTTTAGAAAAGTTCGCATGGAAATAACATAATTCGATCTAGAGATTAGAATCGAACTTAATTTTTACATTCGAACTTGCTTAATTTGAATTCGAATTAATTCGAATAATTCATATAACATTCAAATTTATTGATTCGCCTACTGATTCGCGTAAATGATTTTAACTGTTATTAAACATTAAATCAGTTTAGACTGTTAGAATACTTTTATAATTGTTAGACCGTTAGAATATTTTTATAACTGCTATAATGGATATAACGGTTATAACTGCTATAATAGATATAACGGTTATAACTGCTATAATGGATATAACGGTTATAACTGCTATAATGATTATAACGGTTATAATACAGTGTATCGCATACATAGATTTAACGACTACATTGTAGACATAACGGTTGTATTGCTTATATAACGGCTACCTTATATAGCATGAATATTCTAACTTAATTCGAATATAATTTTAAATCGAATTAATTCGAATATTCAGTGAATTAAAGATTCGATTCCAATCTCTAATTCGATCTATTTTTAAGAAATTATCATGCTAATTTCTCTAAAACAAAAAGGGATTCCGATCATTTTCAACAGTGGAGTCCTACAACCCTAATAAATTTTCTACATACTTCTTTTTTTATTCATTCTTTGTAGTTTTGTTTTTCTAAAAAGTACTTTAAGTTGTATAATAATGTAAAATTAAATTGATTTAAGCAGCCAATCATAAGAAAGTCGTCCTATGAACAATGTAATAGGTTTGCCGTGGTGTTAAATACAATTTAGAACATATAACAATTTTTTTTTTTTAATATTGCTTAGTCTATCGAATAAATTATTCAATCACACTGAGTGATTCTAAATTGAAACCATTTCACGCAATCTTGTCATTCTTGAATTGTTATGTCAGAAGCACATGTTTAATATCGATGCTTCACTAAGATGTATATATTATGTAAATCGAAATTAATCTGACCTTACGGAGTCACATCGTTTTAGTCTTTTATGGACGTCCTGTAATGCTGTTGCTTTGTCTTGTTAGATGCTGTTTAAATTATGATTGCATATTATTGTTAAGCGTTGAATAAGTATTAGTTAATTGGTAATGGAGTAAAGGTGCTGATCATGAATTCAAAGTATGAAATCAGTAAGACGGAAGGGAAGAATATTTTCGTTAATATAGTGTATTTAAGGATTGTTTTTTGGTAAAGTCGCTTCCTCATAGGAAAGCTGGTTTTACTATCCCTCCCATCCCACTCATCTTGCTGTAACTCAGCAACTGAGATTAGTGCTTTGCGCTTGATTTAATAAACTAAATGTTAGTGATAAGCAATATCAGGTTCAGTGTCTGCAATGCAAGATCTTGTTTGGTGGCAATTAGGTACTGCGGCTGCAGTAGCAGTAAAATAATCTTCGTTAAATAGAATTTGGGCTATGCGATTCCAATAACAGTACAAGGATTTCCTTTGTCAAAATAAGCAGCACTTTAATCACTTCATAAATGACTGCATAACCGATTTTCTTTGTGGCTATATGCGTATCTCCTCGACAGCATTCCTCGTATGTTTAAACATTGTAGGTTGGTTAGGTTGAGTTATGAGTTGGTTTCTGATATATATAATTTTGAAAGGTTTATGGCCGGTTAGTTCCATTAGCATTGATTAAGGAATGTAAAACTTAGCTATAAGAGTATAGGAGGTGGAACTTGTAAGGATAGCAAACAAATTCTCGTGTGTTTTTCAGCTGTGTTTTAATAAAATAATTTAATCGAGCAATAATGAAAAGTTTGTTCATCCCGCTATATGTCAAAAACTAATTAATTTAAGCTAATAAAAAGGCCTGTATTGAACGCTTAAATCGATAAACAAAAGTAAATATAAAGTGAGAAAAGTAATATTGAAATTAGTGTTCCGCATGATTCGGACCTGGCGAGTATTATTCGGGCGGATCTTCGTGGGTCCGAACCCGTATCGATTCTGATAAATCAAGGGTCCGAATTCGGTCCGTCAACGGACCGGACCGGACCCGGATCTTTTGCGGAACACTAATTGAAATGCAAAAAAATGCCAAAGATTCTGGGAAATATCATAAATCTTCATAATCATATAGCAATCTTACATTTGTTCACACCTTTTTTACAAACGGCCGTACAGTAATAGAAAGGTAAATGCATGATTCATTGTGTATAATATATAGTAATGGTCCCATTACTGTATTACGTTAATGCTAATATGTCTTTTCAAAAGAATGGTCGATGGCGATAGGTTTTTTAATCAGAATCACGATTCAGACACTTAGAAGTCAGATAGTCAGTTTATGCTCAGATGATATTGCCACCGTGTAATTATCTGATTGGCAAGTTGAATAAACTTTGTACAGTATTTAATTAAAGATGAAGCATTTCTCACAAAAACTTTACGTATTCATGGTCGTTATAAAACTTTTTGAGGATCTTTCAAAGGATTTTTCTCAACTTTTAGATGAATCAGATGATTTTGATGTCATTATTCAAGTTGGAGAACAATCAAATTTTAAAGAATTTAACGTATATTCAAATATTTTGTGCTCTAGATCACCTTATTTTAAAATTGCTTTATCTAGTGAACGGGTAAACAATAAAAACGGTGTCATCACTTTTAAAAACCAAATATCCCCCAGATGTATTTCTATTAATACTTCGGTATGTTAAAATTGTTATTAATGACTTTTTTTGAATCCATACACTCTTTCTTACTCCTTATTTCATAATTCTTAAAGGTATATTTATGCAGGTGTTATTAATCTAACAGATCAACCAGGTTTTACTATTCTTGAACTTTTAGTTGCATGCGACGAATTAACTCTTGATAAATTGGTTAATCATATCGAAAAGCATGTAAGATTACTTATTATCAAAAACTTTTAAATTTTCTTACTTTACAAATAAGCAATAAATTAAAATATAAAATAATTTAGCTTATTGATAAAAAATCATTCTGGTTGCGAAAAATGTCTTCATCACTTTACACAAAGTTTTCAATATTCAAAGTTGTTAGGATATTCAAGAATATATTATGAAAATTATTTGCAAAGATCCAAAACTGTTCTTTGAGTTAAAGGAATTTTTGACTTTGGATAAAGATATCTTTTTGGAACTTATCAAGAGAATTGATTTGGATATTGAAGGAATTGATATTTGGAACTATTTAGTGAAATGGGGAATAGCTCAATCTATTGCTTCTGATGAAATGTCTGCAAATGCAGATGTTACTAATTGGAAAGCGGATGATTTTGCATCATTCAAGAAATCTCTAGACCCATTTATTCGATTTCATGAAATATCCAGAAGTGATTTTTATTACCATGTTAGGCCTATATTTATGAAAATTTAATAGCTTATCTGATGGCAAATGTAAATCTTGAAGTTTCAAGGCTACCATCACATTTTAGGTCTATTAATATTGATTCTGTTATAATTGAAGGGGATAAAGCTGCAATCATATCTAATTGGATTGAAAAAAGAACTACTTTTGCGGGGAAACCTTTTTACCAGTTTACACTTATTTACCGAGCAACACGCGATGGTTTTGATTATAATGAGTTTATTGCTAATAATTGTAATGGCGCAATTCTTGGGTTAATTAAGGTCTTGGACTCATACAAGATAATTAGTGGATATAATCTCTTAGGTTGGAAACCTATTAGCCATTATAATAGCAATTTTCGCGCTAGAAGTTATGGTACATAATAGGTTTACTTGTCATCGTGATAATAAATTCAGAAGTTATGGTAATGCTTTTACTCTTCATAATGACTACAATGACTATCGTTCTTATAGCCAGTGGGAATCGACTGATGATAGGTGAGTTGCTATTGCCCATACTTGTTTTTAATTGTATATATTATAGGTGTATTATATGAATAATTTCTGCTTTATAGTTTTATCTTTTGCTTTGAAAATGGAAAAAGTTTTGACACTCATATTATTAGCCGTGTGAAAGTCCCATCACAAGCAATATTTAATTGTCGTAGTTCTTGGTTGAATTTTGGGAATTCTGATTTAGTTCTAAATAGGAAAAATGGTTCCTGTATACAAAGTCATTACGAAAAGAAGATTTTAAATGATGAAAGCTTCGTTGTTGAAGAATTAGAGACCTTTGTTGTACAAAAAGCTATTAATTAGCTATCGTAAAAAATTATTTTTGGCTCCTTATTTGATAAATATTTTTTATGAAATCATGCCTAAAAATTATTTCCTGAATAAAAATTATAGTATCTTTTAAGAAAAATGCAGTTCTTTCACAAATCTGGATACACATGCTGTTTAACCAAGACAGTCTACCGAAGGAGTTGCTTATATTTGTTGAATAGAAAGTGAAGCTTGATTATTACATGGCTACTTGTATATTTGTATGTTATAGTTTTATTTGTTTAACAAAGAAATAATGGCAAGGATCCAATTCGATTGATTACATGGAGAAGCCCTTTTTTATAATTGGTTTAATGCATGATCAGTTTTATATATTTTCGATTTAGTACGTAATATTGCAACTCTTCCAGTGTCACAGTGAAAAACGGTATACGGTGTCTCTAGTATCTAGTGCATTTACTAATTTCCCCCAAGTTTCTATTGGCTGGGATTATTCGCACCAATTTACATATCACTTTCTATTTAAAACGTGACACCTAAGTTAGGGTTTGGGGTTAGCGTTAGTGGACAACCTCATACTAAAATTTTGCAAGGAATTTTTTTTGTTAGTGCGCGATTGTTGTTTTGATCTTCACGTTACACCTGATCTTGCATTCTGATTGGCCAGATCAGAAACTTGGGGAGAAAATTAGTAAACGCCTATCTAGAAAGAGGGATCGATTTAGAACATTTAATTGGTCGGGTTAGTAAAAATGCATAAAACTATATATATATATATATATAATAATAATATATATGCATAGAATACTTAGCTAATAAAGAAGAACGAAAGGATCGCTTAGTGTTGTGTGCGTGACCACGTGATGATAAACCACGATCAGATCGGGTAACATAAGCACAGGGGAGCAGGAGGAATCGTCGGAGTTACACGATTGATCCTTCACACGATTAGTGATGCGAACGGCTCGGCTCACGGCTAACATTTACTAAGCTGAGCCGATCCTTCGACCCTACATCCAGAGCCGAGTCGTTTATAAGCCGATCACCCTCAAGCCGAGCCATTTATAAGCCGATCACTATACAACAGTTATTAGCATTCGAGGAAACTTCGATTTTTTTTATTTAGCCAGTTAGGAAATCTTTTAACTAGTTGCAGCATTAGCTTTTTTTTTTTTATTTTGGTGAAATAGTTTTTTAAAAAAGCGCGATAAAGTTGAGTCTCGATACTAGATTATCTACTAACTATTGGCTAATAGTCAACCATTTTTGGAGCCAATACTTTATTAGTAGACCCATATGTGAGCCGATGATCTGCTTCAAGGTCTTAGCCAAGCCATTTTTGGAGCTGATACCTTATTAGTAGACCCATAGCCAAGCCGATGATCAGCTCGGCTTAGCCGTTCGGCTCACGGCTCGGCTCTAGCCGTTCGCATCACTACACAAGATGTGCAACATATTTTACAATACCAGATCATTCCGCTAGTACATGTTATGATTATAATCCCGGTATTGTAAAATAATTTTTTTATATATGTTGCACATCGTGTGAAGGATCAGTCGTGTAACATCTCATATGATTGGTTGTTTAGGTCAATTTAGTTTTACATTATTTTTCAAAAAAAAAAAATAAAACTACAAAGAATAAATGAAAAAAAGCACATAGGAGGTATTATCTATTTTTAAGAAGTTATTATAATACTAACTTCGCTAAAACAAAAAGGATTTTGATCATTTTCAATAGTGGAGTCCTACTATGTATTTTTTTTTCATTTATTCTTTGTAGTTTTATTTTTTTTTGAAAAGTACTTTAAACTGTATAAATAATGTAAAATTAAATTGACTTAAACAACCAATCATATGAAAATCATCCTATGATCGGCAGACTGGAATGTTTTAATATTTCCAATTCAATTTTATTTTTTTAACTACTATATCGTACTGTCGTGATTGAAGTTGGCACCCAACTAAAGTTGGGACTTCAGGTGCCTGAAGTTGCACCTGACTGAAATTAGCCTCTGAAATTAGATCATCCTGCACGCACTAGTTAGCTGTTTTAGGCAGGTGCCAACTTCAGGCGCCTGAAGTTACAGTACCATCTCGATAATTCTTTATGGATATCAGATGCAATTGGTCTATTAGAAGGACTAGCATCCATACATTTATCTGCTAATTGAGTATAGCATTCAGGTGTGCCTTTAGCAAGTTCAGGACGTGATCCATTACAACATATTTGAATAGCTAACGCTTCATCGTACTCAACATCATAATGAGGAGGTCTTCGTATATGGTTGTTTACTTAATACTTCTGGCGCAACGTAAGGTAAAACGCCATAAACACTATCATCTAAATCAGAATCATCCTTCTTTCTAGATAATCCTAGATCTGCAATATAAGATATTAGGTCTCCATTAATATGTTGATTTTGCAGTATATTACCATTATGAAAATCTCCGTGAACATATTCTGATCCATGAACTTGGCTAAATTTTGGGATATATCGGCAAGTTGCTTTAATTTACATTCCAATTAAGATCTTAAGACAGGAAACTATGAAGACTTCCATATTTGCATATTGAAATATTCATTATTAGCTGTGTTTAGTCCATACACTTCAAGGTTATTACCCATTAATCTAAATTCCGTGTAACTTTTGAAACTTCTCAAAATTCTTTTGCAAACCAGGTAAAGTTTTAAGTGCAACTACACATGGTGTACGTGATCGTATGTATAAACCTTATTTACCTAAAACTATTCTTTTACCATCTAACCACGCTGCCGAAAACACAGAGCCAAATCCCCCTTTACCAATGTTTTGAATATTAACTAATCTATTAAAAGGAATCCATTCGATTACATTTTCATAAGATGGGTTTTAAGTTGAAATTCTTTAATACAATAATCGACATCCTTATTTACAGGATCACATGATTGACACCAAGCTGGCGATGTGTTATGTCGGTTGCAATTTGCACATTTTTCATCCCGATAAACTCTTTTAAAACCTTTAAAACCTTTTTGCGGTGTTTTGAGCTAGACCATATACTTTAAGTTCATTATTCTTTAACTGTACATAATATACAAACTTGTTAAACATGCAAGTGTAGATTAAAATAAAGTTATTAGATTGTATAACAGTGATAAATGATTAAATGGGTGTCATCACACATCGAGCTTTTAAATTCATAATTTACCGGACTCAGTGTTTTCAACCTTTGTGGATGTGTTTTGAGTTAGCCCATAAACACATTTACTCTTTGTTTGCACTGATTTTTAAACTTATATAAAATATACAGATATATAACAGATGTAAATAGGTTATTAATTAAATAAGCTAACTAAGGATGGCAAGTATTTTAAAACACAATGTTTTAAATCAGTTTTATATTGTTCTAAAAAGTTGTTTATTGTT
>CAJVQC010000823.1:0-11570 GCA_910592285.1 Racocetra persica
TTCGAAAAATTCAGTATATTTTAGAGAAAACATTCTTGACTATATAAATTCACATGCTAATACATTAAAATTCTAAACATATACAAATTTCCAGCACTATATTTTCTGATCTAAGATATCTAAAAAATGATAAGTATTTTTCTATATTTTCTTTAATTTTGTACTCGGGTTAATTTATTCATTCGGACCTTATTAATCATAAAATTTATTCAGAACACTAACTATATAAACTAATTTAGATAATAATATTGATAATTGCATGATTTAGCAAGAAAATTCGTTTTAAGTTTGCTTACAGTCATTCTCATAAATTTGCTTTGATTTTTAAATTTTTCAGGACCTGCTCTAGTCGATTTTTTAATTTTTACTAATCAGAATTCTAAAATTCTTCGATTCTTCATGCTTAATAGTGGGCTGAGCTATAAAATCAATGAAAAATGTACTTTAAGCTATTTTAAAAAAAAAGTTTTAAATTATGATTTTTCTGATTGAAATTTACTATTACTGTATTAGTGAATAGGCTATTTATAGTAGATATTAATTATTCTTTGATTTCACTTTGATTTCAATATATCTAAATAAAGCTACATATTATAAGCGAGACTTTTATATGCACTAGTCTCCAGATAGTATAATGCGAATATTCATAGCCAGCTTTATACATAACAATAGAGATGGTTTAAGCCATTAATAATTTAAATCTCATTTTTTTAATTGGTTTTTATACTTAATAGATTCTAAAGTATCTAAAAATGAATGATTATTTAAATTATATACTTATACATTTATTATTTATGCTTTAATGTGTAATTTTGCACTATCACTATAAAATTATTACAGCTGTTATCATTATTTCTGGGACACCTGATAAAAAATTAACCGAATGGTTATTCTGCTGATTCGATAAGATATTGATTTCACTATTTTTATATTACACGGAATATTTGTTCTACATGTATTCCACATTATTAAATTTTTGTTTGAATACTTGTTCAACTGTTTGGTGTGTTTAGTTTGTGCGAAAATTTATGGAAAACAGTTCTTGTTAACTAAAGTAATTAATTTTAACAAGAAATAAAAAGGTACCGGATATAAATTTATATATATGTAGCTATATATAAAATACTTTTTATGTGTATATCCAAGTCAGTGTATAGCCTTTTAAATTGTCATAAGACTAATTTTATATTTCATACAAAAACTAGTCAGGTTTTTCTTTCATTAAAGTTTTACGATATTTATATCATTCATGTTTAGTAAACATGGTTTTTCTAAAAGTGGCGGAATTTTTTCATATATCCATATCCTTGAAAGTGTTTGAGAACTCGACTTGTAAAAGATCTGCTAATATCTAAGTGTTTCACAATTGATAATCTTTTTAAATTTTTTCGACTATTTGCTTGCGAATATGCTTCGAAAGTATCTTATTTAATCAGAAATATCTAAAGTTATATTGATATTGCTGTATTGGTAGTCTGGTCGTCACTGCTACACTGTAAATAATAAACATTACACTGATCATGCCGACTTATCAACTCGGCAGAATAATAATTCGGTTATTTTTATCAGGTGTCTCAGGAATAATGATAACAGCTGTAATACTATATTTGGAGTTGACTAAGCCGGTTTTTTAAAAAATCGGCTGACTTAGCCGGCTAAATCGACTAAGTCGACTAATATTAAATCGACTAATATCACTATTCTGGAAAAGAGAAATATTAGAAAAGTAGTTATTCATATAGATATTATATAAAAGACAATAGTATAGAAGCTATACAATGAAATGATAAACCTGGCATCTAATTTGGTTAAGACTGTTCACTTTTGCTACTTCACTTGAGGAAACCTACAAGGTTGGCAAGAAAGTATATATATATCCAGACTCACAGAGTAATAAAATCTTATATCCCTCGAGAGTTGGTTTGTTCTTAATTCGGATGGTATATATGCTCTTTCCTAAAAATCTTACTATCATTTTGTCAACAGATATATTTGAACTTGAAGTGTAAAGCTGTTTTGAAATATCTCGAATATTTGATAGCAGCAGCTCCAATTTTTCGAAATAGTTTTTATTGCTATTACAGGTGAGACATGCAAATATCTCTTAATTTGCTCAAAATGTTTTAATAGTATTTGTTTTGAAATATTAAAAATAGAAAGCTTTGGATCCTCATTCCAATATTGCTTCAGGGAGAATAGCTTAAAAATACTCTGTAAATAACCAAGGCAATCTATACAATGAGCTCCTTATGGCTTATATTTATCCATTGCCTGCTGGTAATAATACTAGCATTTTTATTTAATGCATATATATTTGTATTAATGACTATTTGGTTCAGTAAATTGTTCGTAAAAAAAAGAAAAAAAAAGATTAACCGGTTTTAAAAAACCAACTTCATAATATGGAGGCAAATTAACAAACTCCTGGTTCAGTTGTTTTGAATAAACTAATAGTTTAAAATTTATAGATGGTGGAAGCAAGTTTGGTGCAGCTTTTGTTTGTTTGCAGCTTCTTTTATGAACAAAGTTAGTATCTTCTTTCTCTTCTTTATCTTCTTCTTTATCCTTATTGTCTGATTTTAAAGTTTTAATCACGATTATTATTTTTTAAAGTTTAAGCATTGTACTATTTACATATAAGCTAGACATTTATCATACTTCTAACTATTTTGAGATAAATCATGTGTCGATATGCAAAATAGTATTTTTTCATTTTTACTTAAAAAAGAAGGATGTTTTTTAAAAAAATCAGGCACAATTTCACCAAATCGAGTAAAAAAAATTTAAGCAGACAAATTTGCCTGCTAGGTGGTTTAAGGAATAGTCTAATATATACTTAAAGAGACCAGGATCTAAAGTATGTATTCAATCAAATACAATAGCCTCATATATATTAAAGTTTCTAAAATTTTTTATTAGTTATAACAATATATACTTTAGTACAATAATATTATAATCTCAAGGATAAAGTAGTTCTAGATCGGTTATGTGTAATAAGTTGCATCAAGAAGAACTAGTTTCTGAAAGACCGGAGAAAGAGTGCCAATTATGGGAAAGCCTCAGAGTATATAAGCGCAAAGGGTTTAAATAGATAACCCCCTAGTTGGGTTGCAGATATGGCAAATAGTATAGAATCTAATAATAGGCAGACTACTTAAATAGGTGCTCAAAAGGTGCAGGTATGGCTAAATGTATTCTTCAAATATGTATAATGATGTCCTTACATAATAAAGCACAACACGACCAAGAGGTCACCTTAATACTAAAAAAAAAAAAAACAATAATATTATAATAATAAACTAAAATCTCATATCTTATAGTCCAAAATACATTTTTTGAAGGATAAATTGAATAATACTAATTATCTTCGCTATATATCACTTGTATCATAGTGTTTAGAGTTTTTGGAATTATTTTTATTAAATTAATATTATTCAAGTCATCTTTTGATACCAAGCATTTCTCACATAGTCTTCTTAAGGAAGCTAGTAAATAAATATTTGCAAACTTATCAGCTTTAGCCATATTTATAATAATTATTAATATACGTGAAATAAAAATGATTATATTTCCATATATAACAAAATAAAACTCTGGTTCTTCAACAATAGACTTGAGAATAATTAATATACATTTTTAAAAGATTTCTTTCTGTACTTTTCAGAACTTATCAAACTTTTTTGTTTTAGAATTCTTAGCTTTTAAGATTAGAAGGTATCCAATTAATGCTTTGGATTTGGGTTTATTTCTTTGATGATTAGGAATGTTTTCAAGTGATAAAAACAAGTAATACCCAGAAGACTTTCTTATATAATCCAAGGTTGTTGCATTTGAATAAAAAATAATCGAAAACAAATATTGTCTAAGAAGTAATTTTGATTCTTCTCACTTTCACCAATTACCCTGGTATTGTTCTTCAAAGATTCTATACTTTATATTGTTTCTTATTTCTCTTTTATCTTTATAGTCAAGAACTAATAACTGATTAATATTATCAATCATTAATAAAAACTTTATAGTTTTAATTAATGACTAATAGTAAAATATAGAATCAATATTTTTAATTTGTTTTATAAAAATTTCTTTAAACATCATATAAGGAGAAGTAGATTCATCAAAAAATTCTTTTTAGCCTTTGTTGATAGTGAAAGTAGCAAAATTTTCAAATTAGCGAATTTATTGAAGAAGGCTATAATAGTATCACTAGCTGAATTTAAAAGTCAATGCCTATTAACTATCTTTATAAATTTGTAATAAGTATCGTTAGGCCATTTAATATTTTGTGGATAATACAAGTCATCAAAAGCATCATAAAATAAAGCTCCTTTATAATCTTCAGGATCATCAAAATATTATTTAATGAAGCATCTCTATAGTATTTAAGATTACTTTTATTAGATATATTTTGAGATACTTCATCTTCTATTAGCATTTTATCAATTAAAAGAAGCTCTACTTCTATATAAGAAGACTCATTTGGAATTGATTCAAATAAGATTAATATATTTTCACTTTATATAAAAAATTATCATTTTATATTATTTTATAACTAATTAAAGATATATAATCAATTTATCTTATTTTTTGTAGCAGAATCATAACTAGAACTATATTCTGGAAGATTCTAAATATCATTATTATTATCTAAATATTCAGTAGGGGCTATGATATTTGTTGAATCATGAAGATAAAGATATTTTTATGAAATATATTATACCAATATATATATGCCGACAAAATTATTTTGGAGTCTAAAACCTAAAATTAAAATTTGAAGACGAAATTGTTTTTGATCTATTTTATTTAAAAGACAAAATTTTTTGATACTTTTTTTGAAGAGACGAAATTATAAGAAACATAACTACCTAAATTAGATTTGCTCTTGTATATAAAAAATTCTAATTTGCTCTAATAGAGACGAAATAGGATTTTTTGAAAACCTATTTCAGTGATATGTATATACTAATGCGAATAATTTCAAAAATTCTTAATTACAATGCTCATACTGCTAGCATATTTTAAGAAAAAGCAAAAAAAAAAAATAAAAAATAAAATAAAAAATAAAAAAAAACTGAAAAAGAAAACTAGAAGTGAAAAAAAGCAAAAAAAAATAAAAAAAAAGATAAGAATAAATAAAAAAAAATAGATATAAATGTAAAAGATAGAATAGATCAAATATAAAAGATAAAATAGAATAGATATATCGAATATAAAAGATATAATATAGAAAGAGTATCTAAAAAAATCAAAAAGAGAATAATTATAAAAAATGATATAAAACAATATATATAGTTTATTATCGATACTTATCGATTTATAGTTTCTTTATTTTAATTATTTAAATTCTAAAGAAATCAACAAAATATATGGTTTATTATCAATACTTATTGATTTACAGTTTCTTTATTTTAATTATTTATGTGACATACTATTATACTTTATATCATTAACATTTTATATATTTTAATATCATAATAAATCTTAATAATAGAGTGTAGTGATATAGAGTAGTGGTTAAGTTGTTACTCCCAAGTGGCAGATCTAGAGTTCGATTTTTACTAGACATTTTTCGAAAAATAAGTCTGTGTTATAGTAATATTTATTCAACAATCGGTTGGATATATCACCTGTAATCTTGATACTACTATCTCGAAATAGAAGCTTTAGAGTGATTCAAATTCAAGAAACCAGAATATTTGAAACTCGTTTGGCAAGACCTGAGCTAGAAGTAGTGAAGATTTTTGACAATATTATAGAAAATCAGAATCGGAAACCAAAGAATCAGATGAACAACCCTGGGGCAAGAAGGGTTTATCAACCTGGCTGTCAGAATCGTACTAGAGAAAAAGGTCTGATACTATAGAATTCAAAACTAAGCAAAATAAAACCAGAAGATATTTAGAGTCTAGATATAACAACCCTTCTGGGCTAACTAGTTTGGTAGTTGGGAAGAGATCAGTATAAAGGCCAGTTAGAAGTGGATATTGAGATCAGAATGAACCTTGTAAAGAGCAAGGAGTAGGTAACAGTAGTGATACAGAAGATCGCAAGTTCCAGTCCTCAGATTGGGGTGTATGTTACTGAAAAACCTAGGTAATACATGTATAGGACATGAACCACTCTAATAGGTTTACCACAAGAATAAACTAGTTCTAAGAGGCCTTGCGGCAAGAATTCTTCTGGAGAAAACATCTGATAGTGCTAAGTCGATCAGAGGGTTTAAATAGAGGATCCACAAGCAGATCCTAGGTATAGCAATTGGTAGGTAACTATAGATAGAAATAAATATAGCAAAGCTCTTAATTAGATAATAACTAAAGTTGTACGTATGACTAATTATACTCTCGTTAATGTAACAAAATCAAGAGGTGCCTATTCAGTTTTCTAATAATTGAACTGAGAAGTTAATAAACCATATCAGACTCCAAAGTGGTCACCTTAATATTTAAAAAAAAAATAAATAAATCTTAGCAATAATTATACAATATATCTCAGATATAATATATAAGATAAATCTCAGAAAATTATTATTACAAGTATAATAACAAAACAAGATAAATATTCATTATTGTAATTCTTTACATATTATTTACTGTTATTACAGTCATTAGATTTTAACTTTTATTTTTTTGTTTGTGAAAGTTTTATCTAATATAAATATAGCAGATTTTTATTATTTAAAAAATAAAACATTTTTACTTCTTTAATTTTAAAAAATTTTTAAAATAAATACTAACCCAAAAACAATTCCTCTATTCTTCTTGCTACTTCTATATCTTCAACTAATATCGCTTCTTCTTATCAACAACCATCTTCAACTTCTAATGCTTCTTCTTATCAATAACCATCTTTGACTCTATTTTATAATATTTCTTCTTATCAACAACTGTCTTTAACTAATATTGCTTCTTCCCATTAACAACTATCTTTAATTTATAATACACAACTATCTCCAACTTATAACGCTTCTTCTCATCAACCTTCTAATCTAACTAATATCACTTCTTCTCATCAACCTCCTAATTCAACTCACTATATTGATTATAATTTATCTGACTTAGCTGCCTCAAGTATTAGAAGTATTTAACGAACATTTTTAACTATGAGTAGTATATCTTGATCAATATAATCTTATCCATTAATCTTGCTATCAATCTCTCAACAACCAAGCTAACAATCAAGCTAATAATCAAATCAACCATTTAGCTCTCAACAATCATCTCACTCTCAACAATCAACTCACTCTCGCTATAACTTATATTCTTCTTCATTAATAATAAAGATTGATCAGTATCTTAACAGTACTTATATTTATTATCACAACAATCATGATATAATAATAGAGATTGCTTACATTTTTTATAATGTTCTAGTTCAGAATCACAAAGAAGATTACGTGAATAATGATCATCTAATAATCAAGATATATAATTAGTGATCAAAATGATATAAAAATCATTTTTTTTGTATAACTAAAATTAAAAATTTTCCTTTTTACTTTTTTTTTTTTTTATATGTATATTGTCCTTAAAGATTATGCTTGCACCTACTACTAGCAAGTAGATAAGTAACTTTTCGCTCAAAATCAGCAGTTCTATATTATGATAAAGAAGCTAAGTGAAGATATAAAGGAAATTAAAATAGAATTAAAATACCAATATAGTGATATAGAGAATAACCTTTCTCTGAAAGTTCTTGAGGTTATTATTTATAATTAAAAAACTTAATTAGATATATTTTCTTGTATTTTATCATAAAATATATATTAAGCTTTTTTTTGTAGGAAATCTTTATATGTATCGCTAAGTGTCTTTTCTCGTATTATAAATATTCCACCCAAGCTATAATTAAAGAAACGTTTAAGGGTTATCTTGAGGAAAGTTCCTAGACTTTATGAGTACTTTAAGCCTTAATAAATTTCTACCCATTTTTACAGTTAATAGTTAAGTCTAGTAATATATATATGTTTTTAAATCTATTGCTTATAATTGTTAATAATTGATTTCTAATTTTCTCAATTTATTATAATTATATTATTTTGTTAGATAATATTTTTTTTATTTTATCTATATATTGCTTATGATTTGTTTTCTGTTTTTAATTTTCTAAATACTTGCAATTTACTATTATGTAGCTTCTGAAAAAAATTAAAAATAATTATGATACCACTCTTCAAAATATTAGAGCTACAATTTGAAGTGTATTTGGAGTTGAGTGGTTGCCCTAGTTACAAAACAATATAGTTGCAACCAATATCGTAAAATGGAAAGAAAACTGAGAAGTAAATGCTTGTTATAGTACTTTGTTTAAACAAAATAAAGATAGTGTTTTCTAGATTGCTGTTATAGCAAGAATAGTATTTAGTATGATAGCTATCCTAACTATAATGAATAAATACTATACATTTACTCTTGTGGTTTACAACATTCTGTTTAATCCTTGTTTATAAAATATTTTGTGCAAGAAATCACAGATAAGATGTCAAATTGACCAATATTTGGTAAATAATTGTATGTTTTGTTTTTATAAATAACAATATTAATATTTAATATATTTGATTAGAGTGATTTTGAAAGCAGTAGTGATCCTTTCTATGAATTGGCTGATAATATATTAAATAATGAAAATATGTATAATGAACTATCAAGAGAAGCATCACCTCAATATTCTGAACCTAAACATGAATCTTCTGTTTGACAAAGCTTGTTAATGTCTCAAGAAAAAGTTGATAAATTGTTTAGATATGCTTCATATCATTATTTTTATATAATATATATTTTTCATATATTGGTTTTTTCTTTTTTTTTGTTTTTTTTTTTTGTATTTTTTTTCTTGCATTATATTTTTTTCTTGCATTGTATTTTTTTTTTGTATTGTATTTTTTTTCTTTACTGTTTAATAAATTTGCGTTGTATATTGAATAATTATATATTATAAACTATTTTTTAAATAAATTTAATTATTGCTTTAAATATTTTAAAGACTAGTATTAGGGTAGCTTTTGCTATAAATAAGTAGTATAATAATTATTAAATATATATTAATATAAATTAAAGTTTAATATAATCAATTTTTAGCGATTTTCTGTTATAATGACTATATATCAATTGCTATCACAATCGATAAAACCCAACAGAAGAATTATTATTAATATATATCCATATAGATATTGATCGATATATATCAGCCTATATTTTTTGCTAATGTTATCACATAGTTTTTAGCATATTTTCATTGTTTATTTTTTATTATATATTATAATTCTTGTATTACCAAAACAGATCTGTATTATAGAGTCAAGACCAATTTTTCAAAAATTCGCAAAGTGTAAAAAAATATCAATAATTTTTTATATTTCTTTCTAGCTCTTTGCTGCTTTTGCTTTTTTTACTCAAGTTATTTAAGAAACTAAGTATTTCTTGCAGTTTTCTTCCTTTTTTCTTAAAGTTTTGAGTTTGGTTTCTTAGTAGCTTTTGTATAATTTTTGTAGTTTTTTTGTTAATTTTTGTTTTTGTAAATTTGTATTTTGATAATTAGTAGAAAGAGTTGATTTATTTATAAAACTAAAGCTATTTTGATTAAAAAACTATATATATATTTTTTATTTATTTATTTTTTTTTAATATCAAAATAAGATTATGTCTTTGGTTTTTATACCAAGAACAGAGTACAAAGTATATAGAGTATAGTTTATAAACAAATTATGTGAAGTATATAATTATAAGCATTTGATTAGACAAGAACTTCTTGTGATTTTGTGTAGCACCCCAAACAATGCTAAAAAAAATACTATCAAAAAATGCTGGTATAGTGTCTGAAATATATTTAGTATTAAGTTATTTTATTGAATAATCATTATTATATAATCAACTCATAATGATTTTTATCTTAGTTTTTATATTTGTTGTTATTTGTTATATCAGGAATGCAGTGAAATAGAGTGTATAGTTTAATTCGAGTTTTGTGTTTATCCACAAAATCTTAATTTTGATTGAATATAGTAATTAAATAATTAATAATCTATATTCTTAGTTTCTTAGATAAAATAGATAGATCACTATAACTATATATAATACTGTATTATCATATATATGATATTTTAAAGTACTTTTTATAACTTGATATTTTGTTAATAAAAAATTATAGCTAATATTATTTATAGTCTTAGAAGTGTATTAGCATTCTACTATGCAAAAAATCTCAAAATAACCTTAAACTTAACAACTTAAAAGCCAAACTATATTGTTATTTATTGAATAATGCAGAATTATATAGTAGCTTAAAGGTAATTAGAAATCTTTGTATAAGACTGCTTTATTTATTACTATATATTAACCAAACTTTTATTATTAATTGTTTAATTTTAGATAGTTATAAACTCTTTAATAATAGATATTCAGATTTAATACTATATTTTAGATCTGCTAATCATTAATTAAAGTAGTGATTAGACCCAGATAGATGCTTTTCTTTAAGTTAGGTTTTTAAAACCTTTTTAATAAATATTATTAAAATTTGATTTTTTTATTTACATCCATGGGCTGACTTATGAGTGACTTGTAGCTTAACTAACCTGTTTCTACTCAGATTACTACAATTCAACCTAGACTATTCACCTATTTATAGATAATCTGGTAGTTAAATTTTTTTTTGTTACTGATTTAAATTAATAAACCTATGTTCTTATAAATTTTATATATTCTAAGTTTTTTTTTAATTTTTAAGATCTTCTTGAAAGTGTATTTATTATTCAGATAATTTTAAATTTTTTAATATTCTAATTAATTAAATTATAAAGTATTATAAAATAATATTAAGTTAAACTTATCAGTTACTTGCCAAGTACAAGAGTAATATGTAGCTATACTATCCTATATATTAATTTGTTATCAATTTTAAGTTTGAAAATTGATGTTTTAATAATAAACTTATATATAAAATCTATATTTCTTCACAAAAAAAGTTAACAACCTTATATTTTTTAGTAATTAACAATATTTGGCTATTTGGATTAATTTGGTTTGATAAAATTTTCTGACAATCTGTCTCTAGCAAATATTAACTATAGATCAATCCAAGTACTAAACTAAACCAGATCAACTTTTTTATCAAAATAGTTAAGTCTAATTGATCCTTATATACAGTAATTTACTATTAAAAATAGCTAAATATAAAATTTTGTTAGAATTGTACTTGATAATTTTAAATCAAAAAATTGGCCAAGAATGAGATTATTTATTACTATGTCAGAGATTGTTATCAATATAAAATTAGAAAAGATACCTTTAAAATAAACTCAGAATATCATAAATTCATAGTATATAATTGTATATATCGTATGATTTTGTATAAAAAAATAAACATTCATACTAAATTTGTGAATTTTAGGTCTAATGCTAACTTCAAGATTGATAATTCAAAATTATTGTATTTACTGCTTTTGGTTAAAATAATATACAATATATATACTTTACAGAAACTTGTAAAAAATTGATATTGGGTTTATAACTAGCAAATTATATTTTCAAAATATAGTTAAAATATTTTTTTTAAAAAATTAGTTTATTATA
>CAJVQC010000824.1:0-11566 GCA_910592285.1 Racocetra persica
ATTATTTTATTTAAAAAATACTAAATACAATTAAATTTTCCAGGCAAATTTGCCTGGAATACAGTTTAAGGGATAATTTAATTAAAGTTAGAGTTAGGGTCAGGGCTAAAGTTAGAGAATTTAGACAAATAAATATATTTAGTAATTTTATAACTTACATATATATATTATGGGTCAAGTTGGTTTTTGGTCAAGTTAACTTGACCCAGATCATATTGATCTTTAGCAGAATTTTAGAGTTAGGGAAGACCAGAATTATATTAATGCTGACTAGAGTTTTTTATTTGATCAATTTAATTCAGGTCAAGTTTAACTTGATCTAAAAACTAATTTGACCTGTAATATATATATATATATATTCATTATCTAATTAAAATATATATAAAATTATAATCACATAATAGAGGTGTACTGCAGTGCAGATATATCAAATTTTAAAACCCTTAAAATTATTACTGTAGATTCATATAGATAATATTTAAACTACTCATATAAATAATGTTTTAAATTATGCAATATATCTGACAAGTCATTATAATATTTTTTTTTTTCGATCTTAAGGTGACCTCTTTGGTTAATACTTTATTTATGTTTAACAGATTATTTTTACAGTATTAGTCCTGCATCAACTATATATATATTTCTATATACATAACCTCAAACTAATATTTATAACTATCTTAGAACAATTTTATTCTTAGGGTAAACCTATTAGAGCTTTCTGTTTTTTTCACTATTAATAGCTGAGCTAGTTTTAATATTCTTATAAAGTTCATATAGCCATAGCAATTCATAATCTATAAGCTATACTAGGCTTCTACTATCTCTTTATTCAGGTCTTGCCAAGCAAGTTTCTGTTTTCATTAGTTCTATAGATTTACACAGACACAAGGACTTATCATGAGTTTGCATTATCTATACTAGCTTGCATTCCTTTATATAACTCTTCTATTATACAAATGCTATATGATCTTCTAAATCTTGACTCAGTTTCTAGTAAACCTTCTAAAATAAGCTATCTCGAGTTAGATACAAACCTAATTTTGGGTAGTAATTATCCTAACCACTTTTTGGTCTGACTATAGTTACAGAATCAGATATTTTAATCTTAAAAAGACAGTTAGAGTAGTGTTATTTATCACCTGATTTTTTTTATCAAAAGCTTACCTCCCTCCCCCCTCTTACTATATATTTTAATTAGGTCTTTATATATAATTTTAAAATTTTTTACCCCTCCCCCCCTAAAAAATCACCTGATTTTTGTCACGTCCCTTATCATAATACAAATAGAAATTTGAATTTTCATTATTAGTAGGGTTTAAACTTTTGACTTGCCACTTGGAGGATGACAACTTGACCACTTTGCTATATCACTATACCTTTATAATATTTTTTCATATTTTTCAACTTCTATATATCAAATATAATATACAGTATATTGCTAATGTTCGTTTTTAACTATATAAAGAGCAATATATTTATAATCTTAAAACTAAAAACCTAATTATATATTATACTCAGTATTGGTTTGATCAAACCAGTTTGACTATTAGACCAGACCAATTTGACTAGTTTGGTCAAAAGATTTATACTGGTTAAATTGGTTAAATAGAATATTTAATTATGATTTATTATACTGTATAATATAATATACAAATTATATTTATATAATAAACTTAACCAATTAGATCAGTTTAACCAATTAACCAATTTAACCAGACCAATTTGACTAGCAAATTTTTGGTTAACTACTAATTTGCCCAACACTAGTTATACTATATATAAAAATAAAAAGTTATTTTATTTTTATAATACAGTTGAACCTCCCTAAATGCAACCTTCATAAATGCAATACCTCCTTAAATGCACATTTTTATCTTGGTTATATGAAATCATTAGTGCTAAATACACGTTCTATATTCTGCAAATACATATTCACTCAAAAGATTTTTTATATCATACTAACTTCCCTAAATGCATATAGCCAATCAAAAGTCAGTATTTAAGTTTGTTATACAAGTTTGCAGATCAAATATTAAAAGTTGCAATTTGATTGACTTCCTCTAAATGCAAACCTCCCTAAATATATGTTTTAGGCTGGTCTGTACACGTGTATTTATAGAGATTTGACTGTAATCTTTTTCTTGATATTCATTTTCTAGCAAAATCATTTATTACTTTACTAATATATGCTATTTATTTATTATTTTATATTTAAAATAGGATATTTAAATTTATAAATATTGTTACAAGATTGTAGCCTTCTTAGTAAAATACAACCAAGTAATAAGATCACCTAGTATAGTGATTGACTATTGCAAATATATACAGAGTAGAGATGTAGTTGTTTATTTAACTACATAGCAGCAAGCAAATGGTTTGAGATAGTAACAGTATATAGAGTAACTTTATTTAATACAAGAATGGTAATAAGCCTTGTCTGTAAAAATTATCCTAGAGAGGTAATATCATATTTTACAAGGTAAGAGGTGTTAAAGGTTATCAGAGTCTAATTGAAGTATAGGAACTTAAGATCTGGCAGAAAGAGGAAAAGGTACTCTTTATATATCTTTTCTACCCAAGGCAAAAGTATATGATATATAGTAAAGAAGTAATATTTGGTAGAGGAAATTGGAGGATTATGCTAGAAGGAGTTAGAGAATTGTGTTGAGAGAAGTTGGAAAAATATAAACATTACTCATTTTGTTTATATTTTATTTATTGTTTGTGAGGGGGAGCTTGGAGGAGGAGAACCTAGGGGATTCTGCAATGTGGTACTAGGCTTGTGACATGGTAGCTTGAGTTCAAAATACTTAAGTTCGTATAGAAGAATCTAGAGATTTCATGTAGAGGAACTTGGAGAAAATTGGGTTACTTTCTTGTATTACCTTTTTGTATAACCTAAAGTACTTCTTTATATAACTTTGTATTACTTTAAGTCACATAGATTATGTGACTATAGCATATATCTTTTTAGCCAATCAAATTATTCCTATACAATGACTATAAAATTACTATCTAATATATAATAATATAATATAATAATATAATATGCTAATAATATACTAAATATAACTAATAATAAACTACTAAATAATACATTTATAATAAATAATACTAAGTAAATAAAGACTAAAATTTCTATATTAAAATGCTATAAAAATCTACTTTATAATATTTTTCTTCTCTTAAAATTTTTACTCCGTAAAAATCCTTGACTTTTGTACTATCTACAAAAATCAAGAAGCCGGTTGAAATAGGTTTCATTGAGTTCACTGATGGTTTTAAGGGTAAGGGTCCAAGTATAGTAAATCTGCTCATATCTGATTGTATTAAACAATTGATATATCTTTTTTTAGCCTCTAAGCCAGTTTGCTTTAATTTTATATTGGTAGTAGGGGTTATCGAGTAGTAATCTCTCAGATAGTAACTATATACAAGGATATGCTTCCGGTTATAGTTATTTCTATTGGCAACTTTGTCATATATTTTAAGAACCTTTTTGAAACATTGGTCCCATGAGGTAGTTATAGTTACAGGTATAGTAACAGGGCAATTTCATCAGAGGTCATGCAGATTAATTCAGCTTTAATTTGCCAAGAGGATCGAGGTTGTTTGCAAAGACTACATAAGATTGTTTCATATTTAGAACAAAGTTTATACTTGATGCATCACACAAAATTGTTCTAGTATACTGCAGTTGGTTGCACAACTTCTGCAATTCAAAGGTCTTGTAGTAGAGTTAGAGAGCAATCCAAGTAGGCAAGTTGTTAGATAAAGACATTTTGTTAAAAAGATTTGGGTTATTTGTTTGAATTATTAGAAAAGAGGTGTTGGAAAAATTAAAATAAAAGAAAGCAAATTCAAGTCCTTTGTATATCTGTTAAAATTCTACTTGCACTTTCTAGTTGAAACCGTGTTTAAAACTGTTTGATCTATACTGTCTTGTTGTATCGCCCATATGCAAAAATTTGTTCAACATATGCTGTCCTCTTGTGTTTTCTATATGGTAAGTCTTTGTCTTCCAAAAATAGCAAACAAGATTTTGTTTACTAAATTGCAATATAACTATACGACTCTATTTACTTCCTATTTTATTTGTTAAAAGTATTGTTTTCTAAAGATTTGAAGCTTTTAAAAATAAAAATTTCTATAATATTCTATTGACACAAATTTTTTGTCTGCTTTTTTCTTTTAAAATATGAGGTCACCGAACTTCATGTGCTAATTTGTTTAAAATTAGGTTCTATTTATTTTAATTGTTTGTCTTTTTCTTATTCTGGCAATTACATTGTTGCTTGTGATTGTTTTTTTGCATGAATCTATTGTTTTTCTTTTATAGCTAATTAAGTTTTTCTGTTATTTAATTACTTAATTTTTGACATCATTGTATCTCAAAAATCTTTTTATTAATAGCTTCTGGTTTCTATCTTCTTTTATCTTTTTCTTTTCTTGTTCTTACAATTTTTCTAATACTCTGTTTCTTTTTTTCTTGTAGTTTTGTTAAAAAACTTTTTATCTTTTCTTGTTACTCTTCTTGTTGTTTATTTTGCTATCATTCTAAGGTATGTGTACTTGTTCTGGCTATGTACTGAGTTCTATCTTATTAGACACTTGAGGCTTGGCTGGTCTTCTACTTTGGTATGCTATGTATTTGGCCTAAGTAAATATTTTCCTCTTATATATATATTTTTTTTCTTTGATACTTATGGTCTCTTGTACGAGTAGATTAAGGACTTATCTCTATTGGTATTGCAAGTAATAAACTTTGCTTGTTGTATTCTTGGAATAAGAGCCTTGCTAATTTTTTTCTTTATTATTTTTCAAGTTTATATACTTAAAAATCAGTGGTTTTTAATTAAGTTTGTACCTTAGATACCTTAATACAGGAAAGAAAGTTCGGTCTACTTTAAATAACCAAGTTGTAAATTTAGAACCAGAATTATCTACAAGAAATCTTTTAGTTTTGGAAGCAATAAGCAAAAGATTTTTCCAAGAGACTTAGCTTCGAACAGTTATTACTAAAAGAAATAGGTTAAGAACTCAAGTAGCAAATTTGGAAATTGAAGTTAAAGAATTGAGAAGTAGGATAAGTGAATATGAAAATAGTAGTTATTTTTGTAATATTTTGTAAATAGATAATAAAAATTTTAAATCTAATTCTAATAGTAATAATTAATAAAATTGTAATAATAAATAAATAAATAATAAATAATATTATTATAAATTAATAAAATAATAAAATAATAAATAATGAATACTAATTAATACAATAAATAAATAATAAAAGATAAATATTTTAAGTTTTAAGGTTTGAATAGTAAAGTATTAATAACAACTTGGGGTTCTCAATGTTGTCATTCATAATATCAAGTAAGTCTATCACTATTATAATATTTTTGTAAGACTTGTCCTTTATCATTAATAAGTTGATAAGTGCTATTGCCAAGTTTAGAAAAATAATAAAAGATTCAATTCTTTTATCTTTAAAATTCACAGAATGTGATGCTTCTATGTCTTTTCATTGGATCCAAACTTTGTCTCCAACTTCAAATTCTTCTGGCCTTAGTTGTTTGTTATATCTTTCTTTCTGTTTCTTCTGAGAATTTTTTGTATTTTTCTTAGCTTGCTTTTGAGCTTTTGTTAACTTATCCATAAGATCAAAAGCTCAAAATAAAATACTGTCTTCTAAGTTTATCTCTGTTTCTGTCTTAGTAGTAGAAAGAATTAATTCTACTGGTAAAATAGCTTGTCTTCCATATACTAGCTAGAATGGAGTATATCCTGTAGTGGTATGCTTTTTAATTCGATAAGAAAATAATACTGTATACAAGTTAAGATCCCAGTCTTCACTTGTTTCTACTTTTGCTAATGATTCACACAAAGTCCTATTTAGTCTTTCTACCATACCATTAGTTTGAAGGTGATATGATAATAAAAACTTATATTAAATAAAAAAGTTTTCACATAAGACTTTAATTACTTCACTTCTGAAATTCTTTGCTTGGTTGGAAAGAATAGTTCTAGAGGTTTCATGTCTATATACTATCTCTTCAAAGATAAATTTAGCAAGAGTTAGGGCTCCTGCATCTGATACAGCTTGGGCTTCTGGCCAATGTATTAGGTAATCTGTTGCAACTATAATATATTGATTGTTGCAAGTGGTTATAGATAGAGGTTCTACTAGATCAATTCTAATTCTTTCAAAGGCTTGTCCTATTTTAATAGGATGTAAAGTTTTTTTTTTTTAGATTTGCCTCTTCTTTGGCATATTTCATAGGTCTTCACATATTCTTTAATATCTCAATATATTTGGTCCCAATAATACTGTTTTGCAATCTTATAGTATATAGCATCTATTTCCAAATATTTAGCAGCAGGATGACTATGCATTATATATAAGATAGGATCTACTTCAGTCTATTTAACAACTCTAAATAGTTTGTCTAAGTCTCATTTGTTTTTTTTATATAAATGTTCATTTTTAATCGTGAAATATTTAGCTTAATTTTGAAGTTGTTTCTATTGATAAATAGTAAAGTCAGAAAGTAAGGTATCAGAATTTAAATAATTAAATAGATTTTGATATTAATCTAAATTCATTATTAAAATTCTGGTAGTTAAAGTCTTGAGAAGATATTTACATTGGAGTGAATTCTATCCAGTTTGTATATAATAGTGAAGTTGTAAGGTTGTAGTTTCAAATCTATTATTCAATTTGTTCTTTTAGTTCTATAGTTTTAAGCTATTTTAGTGCAAGGTGGTCAATTACAAGAGTAAATTCAGTAGCTTCTAGATAGCTATGAAAATGTTCAATAGCCTATACAATAGTAGCATATTCTAGTTCTATTGCAAAGTAATTTTGTTCTGCCATTATTAGACTTTTGCTAGCATAAGCAATAGGATATTCCTTTCTATCTCTAGCCTTTTGAGTCAAGATAGCTCCAAAGCTATGATAAGAGGCATCAATAGCAAGAATAAATCTTTTTCTAAAATCAGAATAGGCTAGAATAGATGCAGTGGTTAACTTTTCTTTAATACTTCTTGCTGTTTGTTTTCCTAATAATAGGGTTCATCTTTATAAAAAAGTTGGTTCAAGAGTTAGGCTATAGCAGAGAAGTTCCGAATAAATTGTTAATAATATCTAACTAAACCAAAAAAGATCATAACTTGGTAGTGTTTTTTGGGGATTAGATCTTTTGAACAGTTTTAATTTTTGAGGAGTTAGAGGCTATTCCTTTAGAGCTAATAATATAGCCAAGAAAGGGTAAAGATTTCATCCAAAAGTTGTATTTTTCAAGATTAAGTTTTAATCCTGCATCTTTTATCCGTTGAAACACAATCTTAAGATGTTTCAAATGGTCCTCAAATATTCAAGAGTATACATTGATATTGTCAAAATACACAACTACAAATTTCCAGACAATTCTTTTATAAACTTGATCCATAAATCATTGAAAAGTGACAGAAGCATTACACAATCCAAATGGCATCATATTAAACTCATAGATGCTATATTTTGTAATGAAAGCAGTCTTCTCTTTATCTTTAGAATCTATCATAACTTGCCAGTATCTACTAGCTAAATCTAAGGTCGAAAACCATTGTGATCCTGAGAAGGCATTTAATATTTTTTGGATCCAAGGTAATGGATAGGCATCTTTCTTAGTGATACTGTTAAGCTTTCTGTAGTCAACACAGAATCTTAACTTTCTATTTTTCTTCTGTACAAGAACAACAGATGATACCCAAGGGCTTTCTGAGGGTTAAATAATGTTGCTGTCTAACATCTATTTAATTTCTTGTTTAATAAATTCTTGTTCATCTGAAGAAACATTATAAGGTCGTAGTTTAATAGGTAGTATATCTTCTGTATAGATTTTATATTTAACTTTATCTGTTTTGCCAAGTTCTGTAATATCTTTAGCAAACAGATTAGCAAATTTTTCTAACAAGATTTTAAATACTTGTTCTTGTTCTTTTGTAAGTGGTTCTATATTTATAGTATCTTTCTTTTCTAATATATATTCTTTATAAGGAATTAAAGTATTTATAGTATATACAAAATTGTATTTAAGAGCATTAGCTTGCAAAGCCTGTTGCAAAGTTTCTTCTTCTGTTAGTAATTCTTCTAAATCTTCAAATAGTTTTTTATCTTGCTTAAGATAGCTCAAAAATTTTACTATGTAAAGACTATATAAGCATAGTACTTAGCTCGTTCTTGGTGATGTTGGATTTGTTATTGAAAAAATTCTATCATCTTTTTAAAATTTTCTTTCAAGTATTAGACTCTGGCTTCTAATTAAACAATAACTTGGTTTTTTTCTTTATTCTTCCTCTTCTTGAAAATAGGGTCTTCACTTATTTCAAGTTTTTCTACTATAATAGTATCATCATAGTATATTTCTTTTATAGGCTGTTCTGTAGTAATAATATCATCTTGATATATTTCCTCTGTAATTGTTTCTTCAACAGGAAGGGGTTTGTTTTTCTCTTGATAGTACTCATCACAAAGGCCTTAGTTAGCTTCTAATTCAGTACTTTGTTTAGCAAAGAGATACTCTTGGCAAAGAGCTACTTTTTTTTCAAAATTTTTCTTCAGATTCTCAATTGCTTTGCGAATATCAAAGCCAGATTGAGAGATGTTAAAAGATTCATTTAGAATTTGTTGTAAAGTAGTCTCTTCTTCTGTAAACAATACTTGCTTTGCTCGAAATAGAATAGTAATCTCTTCAGAGGTCTATTCTTGATTATATCTATCATTTTCTTGCTCTTCCATAGCTTCTTCTATGCTTCTATATTCTTCATTAAGCAAAACTTTAACTAGATGATAGATTTGATCTTGGTTCAAATCATACTAATATCCAGCATTTCTGATAGACTCAATATAATGCCTAATTCTGTTCCAAATCTCATAGTTTAGATTATATTAAAGGTCTGTAAAGATTTTATAAGTATATATGTGTTCTAATTTACAGAACTACAATTCTTCTCATATGCTTTCTATGTTGTGTATTCTTGATCTGGGTTTCTGAATATTACAAAGTTTGCATCAGACAAGGGTTCCTCTACCAAGTCCTGTATTGTAATATTTCTGGCTTCTGGGGTCTTCTGGGTTAAAGGCTTTATAGTAAGTTTTATAACAAGTAATGCAAGCAAGTTTTTTTTCTAATTTGTATAGTTTGTTAGATTGCTGAGGGGTACAAAATTACAACAATGATGGGTTCTTCTTCTACTATAGTAGGTTATTCTTTTTTCTTTTATTTGGTCTTTGTCACAACCATATGTGTAAGTTAAATTGCCAAGCTTGAGTTGGGCAAGAAGATAGTTAATTTCAATATAGCCAAATTTATTATAGCTATTATATTGGTTATCAGAACAATCCTTGAACAAGTGAGCAGTTTGTTCACAAGTTCTATAGTTATTCGACCTTTTATGTTTGTTGGAGCAGTTGATAAGTACATATTCAAATTTGTTGCAATAATAATATTGATTTCTGGAGCAATCTTTATACTGATGGTTAGCTTGATCACAGATTTTGCAAGGTAGTTTTCTTTGTCAAGATTGGTAGACAGTCTATCCTTGATCTTCATCTTCTAAGAATGCTGAAAATGTATAAGCTTCATAGGATATTAGATATTCTTGCTTATATAATTCAAAGTCTTTAGTAGTAGTACAGGTTGGTTTTTTTTCTTTAGACTTTTCTTGCTTATAAAAAGTATCAAGAACAATCTTCTTTCTTTTCTAATAGAGAGTATATTGACATGTTTTTTAATTATAATTGGCTTCTACTTTCTTTGACTAATCATTTTCAAGTAAAATAAAATAAGAGGTGGCAGGTACAACTTCTATATCCAAGAGAATAAGTTGGCCTTGGATTCTAATAGACAAATTTTTAATAATTTCAAGAAATCTGGAGGTAGTGCCAGTAGCAGCAACAATAAGGCTTTTAGATAATTTCTTAATTTTAAAGCCTAGTTTTTTTATAGTTTGGTGTGAGATTATACTGACAGAGACTCTACTATCAATAATAGCAGAATAGATGCAGTCTTGAATATCAATATAGCATTTAACAGAGATAATGGTACTAATATATTAAGGTTTGGTATTTTCTCTATTGGTTTCAGTAATATAGGTGGTTAGAGCAATTCTGATAGAATAATTGTCTAACAATCTTTTACAATTGTTAGATTTAGAGGCAGATTGCTTTTCAGCCATGTTGATATTTCAGTAATAAGGTGATAGTGAGTGATTAGACCTGGGTCACCATCTATTTTGACTTCTGTCTCTAGATCTGCTCCTGTAATTTTTGTCTCTGGATTGACTTCTGTCTTTACAATTTCTATCACAAGATTAACTTCTATCTCTGTTTTTTCGATTATTATTATTATTATAACGATTATTATTATTTCTTCTATTATTATTATTGTTAGTTCTTCTCTCATTATTTTTGTTTCTTTGGTTATCATTTCGTCTTTTTCTATAGTCAACAATAAAATGTCCTAGATTTTCACAATAATAACAAAGAGCCCTCTATCTTAACTAAAATTGTTTTGGCAAGAAAAGCCAGTTTCTTTTTTAACTATATAAGCAGGTCTTGGTTGGGGTTCTGGTTACTGTTGAACCATATTAATAGCCAATTTATCAAAGCAACTAGTAAGATTACTAATAGCATTTATTACTGGGTCTTTTGCTAAAGCTATTAATTTTCTAGTTTTCTATTATTTAGTAGTAGTAATAGCATTGTCTAAGTTTTCTGAAGATGATGCTTGAACAGGGATAGCATATTCAGATCGCAATCTTTTAATAAAAAGTTAAACAATAAAAAGATTAGGAAAGATATGGTCTGGGTTTGGGTTTACTTTCTTTTGTAGTTTCTTAAACTAGGCAATATAGATATTTATAGTATTTGTTTCTTGTTTTAGATCAAAAAATTCTTGTCACCACATAGCTTGCTTTTTGGTAGTCATGAATTGTTCCAAGAATTTTATTTTGAATTGATTATCATTATTTCTAGTATCGTATTATTGAATTTCTTCTTCTGTTTCTTTTAACCAATCTTCTGTATTATCATATATATAAGCTTTAGTGATAGCAAGTTTTCTAGCAGCACTTCAGTTATTAGCAGTAGCAGCTCGTTCAAATTCATTAATCCAATTGATAGGGTTCTCAGTACTATCTCTTCTAAATAATTTAATCTTGATAAGAGATTTTTTTGCTTCTTCTTCTCTTCCAATAGCTTCTGCTAATTGGGTCATAGCTTGAGCAGCTTCTTGCAAGTCACCCATAATTTCTTCTTCTTTTGAACTATCTGAGTTTAGTATTTGCCTGGAGTTTGTTTGTTTGGGTAAAGATAAAGGACTTTGTTCAAATAAAATTTCTGTTTCTAGTTGTTCAAAAAAGTCTAAGTCTTCTTGAGAGAGATAATTATAAATAGTGGTTGTTTTAAGAAGTTGAGGATAAAGTAAAGAGTAAATAGAAGTTAAACTAGAGATATCTGGGAGGTCTGAGTAAAGGCGTTCTAGTGGTGAACTAGGTGTTTTAATTTGAGGGTAAAGAGATTGAT
>CAJVQC010000825.1:0-11566 GCA_910592285.1 Racocetra persica
AATATAGTTGTATTGGGGATATAGCTTGTGAGACCTGCTTTGTGCTTAACAATTTGTGTATATTGACTAGTAATTTTGAGCATGTATTTTAATATATGAATGTATTAAGTGTTCTGTAGGAGAATCATAAGATAAGAACTGTATTAATAATATATATAGCTTGTTTGTCTGTTATCTTTTTTCCCTTAATTGTTTTTAGAAGGCTAGTGGCCTCTTCTGTTATATGTTTATAAATAGCTTTATAGTTGTTAGTAGTAACAAACCAATAGCCAAGATAGCAAAATGCTTTTTTTTTGGGTAGCAAAAATGATTGAGTCAGCGAAGCAGATAGTTGGTGAAGAATCAATAGTGCTGTTGGTAGCTAGAATAGATTTTGATAGATTTACAGTAATATATAATATATTGTAGAATAAAGTTGCAATATCAACTATATTTTGTAGGTGTTGTTTACTAGAGGCGAGCTATATAGTATCATCTATATAATCCAGCACAGAGGTATTATAAGTAATTGAGTTATGTGAGAGTAATTGTGCAGACATTGTGTATTCTGTAAATTTAGTTGAGATATAGGTAATAAGAGGGTTATAATATATATGCCAGAGTAATAGTGTAATTGTCTCTTCCTGATCAATTCTATCCTATATATTATAGTACTGTGTGGAACCAAGGTTTGTAATAACTGAGTTTTGATAATTTGAAAAGATGTTGATAATGAGTTTTGCATTGTATTGGGAGTAATTTATGTTCATTCACATACATAATTAAATTATTAATTTTCACAAATAAAAATTTTCAGATTTATGATCTTTTCACAGATATATAAAGGTCTTTTTTTATACTTTTTAAAAAAGCTGTAATTTCTCTAACATTTTTAACATTTATTATAGCTATTTTCATAATTTCTGGACATCTCAGTTAATCTGTTGAGTTATTAAATTTAATATGATTGGCACTTGTATAAATTACATTATATATATATAGATTATATTGTAATTTGAAATTTATATATCTTGTGCAAATTAAACAAACTAAACTTGTTGGCAAGTGTTTAAATAAAAGCTTTAATAATATAAACATATCAACATTGATAAAATTATCTGTAAAACAAGTATTGTATAATATGTCTTTTATATATAGGGTAGAAATTTGCATAATTTTTATGTGTAAGTTTTTGATATACAATTTTGTATATAAATAATGTTGGCAAAGCTTTCATAGTGCTAGCAAAACTTTTGTACTACAGATGCAATAATCATGTACCAGTGTATTAGTTAATATAAAGTTATGCATATATATATATGTGTGTATATGTGTATACATACTATATAATTTTATATCTATTATGGAGCATCATTCAGTTAATTTTTATTAGAGTTTCAGGAATTATGAAATAGTAGACATAAAAATATATTGGTTGCAAAAGACTTCATATTGTATGAATATAATATGAGTAAAGCATAGTGTTAGATATACACTTTTTATATAACAATTTAAGGATAGATATAGAAATAAGATTATTGACTATTTCATGAAACATATATAGAACTTATTAATTTTATTGAATTTTACTTATTTATACTGAAAACTTTAGACAGATGTTAATATATAGCAGTGTATTACTTTTACTCATTTTTGAAGCAATCATGTTAACTGAACTATGCAAATGTCACCTTTGATTGAACATAGTAAATTATACATTTTTTACCTGCTAATCAAATTGCCAATGAAGTTACAAAAAAAGCCAAAATTTAATCAAAACAAGAATACTTTTAAATCTCTTTAAATATTTCAAATATCTAGTTTATATTTAGAATTTTTGATAATAGTATATTTATGAATAATAAGAATAAATAGAGTTTACTTACAGTGTGGTGCAAAAAAATCTAGAAATTTTATTCATTTTATATAAAATAAAGAAAAGCTAAAATTACTGTATTATTCTCAAATAATGATTAAGTTTAGGAGTATTTACATAAACATCTGCAATATATTTTGTTTTTGGTATATTATTTCTATACAAAGAGGCTGAAGAATCAAGACTTCCTACATTTTATTGTACTGTATAACTTAAGAAATTTATTTTTAGCAAGCACTAGTTTACAAATAATTTTTATATAAGGATATAAAAGTTTAGACATCCTGAATCGTACTTAATAATTATTTAAATAAGATATAAAGCAGCTCATCTAAGCATCTGAAATATTTAAGAATTAGGTTTATGATTTAGTTAGAAAAAATCTTGACAATTTTAAATATTAAAATATTCAAATATAAGATTAGTTTTCAAGATTTATTTTTAATATTAATTAAATTATTGAAAAAATGAGTGTTCACTATTCATTAACATTTAAATTAATTATTTTTTTTAATTTATTTAAATCAATCTGATGATGAAATTATAATCTCTATATTAATTAGTAGAAAAGGGGTTATCTCATTGTTCTATTGCATCAGCAGAAATTTTAATACATTTTTCTGAAACCAATACTAGATCCAATCACTAAAGAACAACATTTTATAGCAATTATCAGCCATGTTCAAAGATGCCTATTTTGTCTACTATAATACAAATTTAAAACCATTTATGATCTTAACCAAGTATAGTCATATATTGTAATAGATTATGAGATTTTTATTAGACATTGATATCAGTGAGATAAAAAATGAGTTGAATATGAAAAAATGATTAAAAGGTTTGGGCATTGTTCGAAGATAAAACAAATAAATTTGGAGATTTATTAATTAGTACAGATGAAATTAATTCACCAAATATGTCTATATCTACTTCTTAATATATTATTAATAATTTTATTTGTCTAGTAAAATTAATAATATTATTTGATAAACAAAAGGTTTCTTACTTAAAAATTCCAATAATGGTGTAATTATTATTGATATAGAAGATATTGTAATACCAAAAGATTTGGCTAAATAATTTATATCTATTTACACAAATCAGGTGAACCAGGTTATAGAATTATTCTTGGGTTAATTATTTGACAAATATCAATATCAAAGATAATATATTAATTAATATATAATAGCTATAAAACATATAATTTCAAGAATTAAGTGGTTATGCCTATCTTGTGAATTAACAAATCTAATGATAAAATTATTATCATTTGATAAATTTTTCATCCAGATAAAAAGAGAAAACTATTTTCTTAATATATTATTTACTCACCATTACAAATAGTGACAATTTAACATTTTATTAGTCGTAGGCATATGTCATTAATAAATTTCACCTAGTGTAATAACATTCAATAAAAATTATTTATTTAGAATGTATAACCCTCCATGATATTATCAATATAATAATACTGGTAAGAAATATGGGGTTTATGCATAAATAATTTTGAGTAAATCAAAATTTAAAAAATGGTCTACAAATATAATCACAAAAATTTTTATAAGAAGTTTTTAGGATAATTAACACAAATAAGGTAAATATTTATTAAATAGTTTTAAAATTTTTTACTTTTATAGTGTTTTTCAAATTACTGTAATTGGTAGTCAATTATCTATCACACAGAAATCTGTAGAATTCCTTTAAATTCATCATTTTTTAAAAATTTCCACTTTAAAAATAAGAATTTCAAAGATTTCTTGTTGATTTTTAATTTTTTAGTATTAAATCTATTATTATACTAAACTTTGTAATTGGTTATTTAGTTGTAATAATAAAAATTCTCAGTTTTTTTTGTTAAAAATTTTAAATTTTTAGATACCATGATCTTGTAGTAAAAATCTCAAATAGTATATAATTTATTTGTATTATGATAGATATTCTAAAAAGAAAATTGGATCATTTCTTTATATAAGCATATCATTAGTAAACAAAATACAAAAAATTTACTAAAAGTGGAGTATAGTAGTTCACCCATGATATCAAGTCCTAGAGCAAAAAAACCTTTAATAGAAATAATATAAATTTATATTTAGATATATGTAAATTTAGCTGCAAGTTAAAACAAAATTTGTATAAATTCTTTACATAATAATTATTCTAATTTTATATTATTTAGATTTTAAAAGATTTAGTTAAAGAAAAGATCGAGATATATTTAGATGAACTTGTTTATGATATAGAATGATATATAGGAAAGTCAGTTTTGGTTTCAACTTTATAGAGATCTTTGGTATATTATAGCATTATATGAAAAAAGATCAATTTTTTAAAAAGTTTTTTAGATTTTAGTATTATCTAATATAACTTTATTATCTATTTATTTAGCTTCATAAAGAAGCAAAGAAATATAATGAACTTGTGAGAAATATCTTTCTAGTATATATTGGTGTATAGTATAAGTCTAAACAATTCATATTTGTAGATGAATTAGCCAAGAATGAATAGACTATTACAAGAAGTTATAGAAATTCAGCTATAAACACTTTAGCAAATAAAAAAGTAGTATTCATATGTGGGACAAGATATACAATCTGTTTAGCTTTAACTTTACAAGAAAATATTGCTATTGATATTATAAAAGGAAGTTATACAAAGTCTAGTTTTAAGAAATTTATTATAAATCAATAGTAAGTAATCAATTTTTATTGTTGCGAATAATATAAATTAGATTTTATATATTTACTAATATTTTTTTTTTTTTTTTTAAGATGAGGTCTTGCTTGTATCTTTATTAGTAATTTTAGAATAGTTACAATATAGATTGCTATAATGCAGTTACTAAAATAACTACTAAATATAGAAATTTACAGAGCTACTACAATTTGTACCAGTATAAATAAAAATAAAAAATTATATGCAAGAATAAGAGCTCAGACAGAAAAAAATTTATCTATGACCTAAATCTACTAGAGTGGTCAAAGACTCACCTAGATTACTATAGTTATGATCGATTTAAAGAGATATTCTACTTGGCCCAAAGATAGGACCAAGTATTAATTTTCTTTCTGGCCTGACCCACTGGTAGGCAGGTTTCAGTATATGAGTGTAATTGGTCTGGTTCTTCATATGAACAGGAGTATGTGTATGTTTTGTGTATACGATTAGTACTTTTAGTTTGCTAATTAGAGTTAAAGTCATCTAATAAACTTGAATTATCAGATTGTTGAGTAGAATTAGAGTTGTTACTATATGGGTAATTTAAGTGCTTTTGTTTTTCCAGTTAGCGAAGTTTGAACAGTAAGGTTTCTATGCTTGTTCATATAATTGTTCATTAATTTTGAGTAATAGATTGATTATAGTGTTGGATACTGTTTTGTAAGAGATATTATAATTTTAAAAAGTTTGAATTAATGATTGAAAGATTAGGCCTTTAAGAGTTAGTTCTATGTAGTAGAAATAAGGCTGAAGAGCTATATTATAAAATGCTTAATGTCTGTAGATTTTTTGAATTAGGTTTTCCAATTCTTTATTAGTTATATCAAGTTCAGTTGAGCGTAGATAGTTTGAAATAGTGGATAAAAGTATTTGGTGCAGTATAGTAGAGTTAACACAGGTGCGCTAGTGTGATAGGGAGTCAGGTAGACTACAATAAAAGCATTTGTCATTGTAAAAGGTTTTAGGATATATTGTATGATAAAGTGAGTATGTGGGGAGTTCATTAAGTAATGTTTTGATTTTAAAAGACTTAAGTTGGTTAAGTTTAAAATTTGTAAAATTATGTGAAAGTTTTTGATTATAATTAAAATAAAACTATATAGATCTTCAGTCTATTTGTCGATTTAGGGAGGACCATTCATTGTTTATTTTTGGGATAACCATATTGCTAGAATATGGGCTTTGCAAATTGTTTTTACAAAATATCTAGTGAGAGAATCAACTGAATATTGTTCTTCTTCCTATTGTAAAAGATAGAATAGGTTATAGATATTAGTATAGTTGAGTTTTAGTGATGTTTCAAATATGTGTTGCCTGGCTAATGAGTCAGCTAAGTTGTTAAGTGTATTGTCAGAGTGGGCCTGAACTTTATGAAAGATAAGATGTATATTAAACGATTTAATAAAATTAAGAAGTGTATACCACAAGGGCCATAAAATTTTGTTAGAATTAATAGTTGATAAATTAAGCTTAATAAATTTAGAAATAATTGATTGTGAATCTGTATAGATATTAATAAGAGAATTATATGAGGTAGTTGAGATGGCTGATAAGATAGATAGAAGTTCTGCTTTGTATAAAGTTAGCCATAGGTCAGTCTTGGCAGAGAATTCATTGATTATATGGTTATTGTTATCACTTGTACCCAACCTATATCCATAGAGCACTGGTTGGTACCTATATTGATAACAGATTCATCAGTATAAAAATTAAACTTGTTATAAGAGAGGTTGGTTAGTAAGATCTCAATTAGTTTGTCTGCTTTGTTGCTTGAGTGGAAGATTTCAGATACAGCAGAGTAGTGAATAGGGATAGATAGTAGTATGGGGGGTAGTAAGGGGATAGTGGATATTTGACTGCTGTAGAGAAAATAAGATCTATGTAGTTGGCATTGAACTTGAAAGAGTTAAACAAAACTCTTCTAAAAAATTGTATGGAAGTGATAGCAGATATATTGATAGTACAGGCTAAAGTTATTCTGTTCGAGTTGAGGTGGTAGCCAGTACATGGGCTGCAAACAACAGGTGGAAGTAGGTAGTATTTCAGATTTTGGGTATTGATATTTTATTGCCAATGAGTAATAGAGATTTTATTAGAGTTTGTAAGATGTGTACAGATTTTGCCAATAATAATTTTATTATCATTAAAGGAGAGTAGCCAGGCTTTGATTTTTTTGAAATATTGTAAGTGTTATAAGCAAAGATATTAATACCCTGTTATTAATATTGTATGAATAAAGAGCATTGATATTTATTTTTAAGAACTGTGTTTTCAAGTGTTTGAAACCATAGTGGTTCTCAGCCTCTGGGTAGATGTGAGAGTCTAGGGATAAATGTTTCTATTCTAGAAGAGTAGTATTATCAGCTATATATAATTGTTTGAGGTAAAGTAATTTTATCTTACTGAGTTGGCATTTAAATGTAATATATTTAGGATTATTGATAAGTATTTTCTCTAGTGATTGTAGATTGTGTTGAATTGTATTGGGCTATAAAATGTTGGAGTTTGCAATGATGGATATGTTAAGGTGTTTAAAAAGCTGAATAATTTTAAAGTTTAATTAGTGTCTATTGAAACCATCCACTATTGGTTGTGGATGCTAAAGTATGTTAATAGTTGACTACAAATTATTTTGTAATTATTATAATCTAATGTGAGTGGTAGTTTCTAAGAGATAGGGCTATTTAGTCATTGAAGAAAGTTGGTTGTATGATGTTATAGTTGAATGTTCCAAATATTATGAATATTGTATAAATGTGGGTTAGCACAGTACTATTTGGAATTAATCTTGCGAAATGGGATTTGTGTTTTGCTATTATGAGATATTTGGATAAAATATTGTTGCATGTAGTATGTGAAAGTACTATGTTATAAATCCTGTATTCTAGTATAAGAATAATGACTGTATTAATAACATAGACAGTTTGTTTATCTGTGATCTTTTTTGTGCTAGCAATATAAGTTAATTGCAGAGTTTCATTTTGGATTAATTTAATTTATTCAGATTGTTTGTTATTAAGGATAAACCAGCAGCCCAAGAATTTAAAGGGTTGTTTAGCTAGGATAGATTGGATTGTTGAGTTGATGAATGGGATAGAAGAAGGTTTAAAATTGGTAGCTAAAATTGACTTGATTGGGTTAACTTGTATATCTGCTATTTAATAAAAAGATGAGGCCATTTGAGTAATTTGGATTATCTCTTCTTTAGATTGGGCTATCCACAATATGTTATCCATATATGCGAGTACTGAAACTGAAGTTTGGAGATGTTGGCTGGTTTTGGGTTGTAGACTAGTTAACCATGAGGTAGATAATGTGTAGCTAGTAAATTGTGATGAGATTTTATAGATAAGGGGATCATAATAGATCCTCCAAAAGAGAGGAGTAATTGTTTCTCCTTGATCGATACCATTTTTGACAGAATATAAATTGGTAAGTCCAAGATTGGTAATAACCTTATTTTGACGATCTGACAGAAGGTTGCTGAGTATGTTAATAAGTTTTGCTGATATATTAATACGTTGAAGAGATAGTTTGAATAGGTTTGGGTTGACAGAGTTATAGGCTTTGCTCATATCCTAGGATAGAAGCCAAAGCTCTTTCAAATTACAAGAGGCTTCTTTGATTATGTTATTGAGTGAATTGGGATAGCAGTACAATTGCCAGAGAGAGCAATATAGTTATAAGGGAAGAGAATTTCATATTTTGTGAATATATAGTTTAGATAGTTAGTTAGAAGCTTAGTATATAATTTTTTCTATTTTTAGAAAAGTATACTATCAATCTTTAGAAAGTATACTATCTGACAGTTATCTGGTTAGTAATAATAATAATAATAATAATAATAATAATAATAATAATAATAACATATCCAGCATATTATATATGCACCAATTCTCTTTAAGTTTCAGTATGTGATTTGTATAGCTAGAAAGTTGGTAGTTTTAAAGTAATGAATAGAGTAAAATATAAATAAGTAGCTTAAATTAGTATAGAAAAGATATAAATAAATTATTCAAGATATAAATAATAAATTAATTGAGTATAAGCTACAGCATCGTATAATCATTTTTGATTATATATCTCTTTTTACTTTTTAATCGATAGTCATTAAGTGACAAAAAATAAGAGAGTTAATTTCTCTTTATAATTTTTTTCTTGATAGTTTCATTGAAGCCTAATATATTTACTGTAAAAAAAAATTAATATAGCAAGTAGCACTTTAAAACCTACTATATATAATAGTATATATAACTATATATTCACTAGATTTATCTAAAATTATTTATATGGTATCTGACCAAGTTGCTAAAATATTAAACTAAGTTTACTTTTATCAATTTTTTGAATATTACTAAAAAGAATCCATTCGACTACATCCTTATATTTAGTAAGTCAAATCATCAATTTTTTATTTTCACTTGTCTAAGTTTTTGAGAATCACATGCTTGACACTAAGCTAGCAAAGTATATCATTTACAATTTTTCTATTTCTAGAAAAGTATACTATCTAATAATTATCTGGTTAGTAAAAAAAAAAAAAACAAGTTCTCTAATATATAAATGCAGTTACAAATACAAAAAATTTCATATTATTCAAGCTTTTGAATTCTAACAAAATAAAAAATTATATAAGAAATCTAATATTTATTATTATTTGTATCTTGCAACTTTAATAATTTTTTTTTCTGTCTTAGGTATAATCTTGGTACATGTGACTAATAATGAGTATTTGGAATTTTTTGAATTCTCAACAAAATAGCAATTCTATTGCAAATACCTTTTAATTAAAAAAATGCTTCTTCAATAGGTTAAGATTTGGTAAGTATGGAGATAAAGATTCTACATGTAGTCCAAAAACATGTAAATATTCACATAACCCTTTATTGTGATGAATATGGTATTATCTAGAACTAAAATACTATTTGAATGAGGAAATAGACTTATATAGAGTAACTGCATATACATAAATATTAGTAATTTCAGTCTATCACTTGTACACAAAAGTTCGCCTAAAAATTTTTACATTTTTCTTAATTTACAAAAATTTTACTAAGTTAACAATTTTTGGTCCTTAAAAAACTTGTTAAGCTACTAATTTTATATATATTTATAAAGTTTTAAGTCTCTATCTCTTGTCAGTCTTGAGATATTCGACTTTCAAAGTCAGATGGACAAAAGTTTGTTCTACTCCCAAAGTTTTGCCCTCCCGGCAAACTGGGCTTAATAACATCTTTATATACTATAATAGAAATTGTAGAACTCATTCACAGCTTCATAACAAGCTATAGCATGTCAATTTTGACCCCAAAATTGAAGTCTCTAGGCTATTTAATATCAAAACTTCTTTTTCTTCTCTCTTTAACCCAAAAAGTTCTTTCTTAGCTTACTCATTCAAATCGTTTTTTGTGTAACAATCGGACTTGCTAATCTGATTTGTCTACATTCTTGTACACAACTTGCATAATTTATCCTCTTTTGGCAACTATTCTTAGCCTCATCTTTAGATAGCAACCACTTATAATCACTACCTATTCTACAATAGAATTTGCAACATTACTTGATATACAACAACTGTGCAACCTGTGTAACATATAATCTGTATAATACATGACTTGTGTAATGCATGACTTGTGAAACCTTGGACCCAATAGGTTATACAAGATTACACAACCCGCAATAACTACAATAGTACCCCTACAAATTCACAGACCTCTGCAACTATACTTAGAAACAGCAACTAACTAGAAACTTAATTAATTAACTATTTAAATTCCTGAAAAACATAGTATCATTTAAACAAGGCCAGCAACATGCCTACTCCCATCACCCAGGAACCAGATATACTCGACCTCGACTCTTTTTATACAAATTTTGCTAATACTTTTGGTGTAGTCATCAATTCCAATAAGCCTAATAGCATCCGAACAGTCTTACCTGAATTTGGACCATCAAGCTGTATCTCTAAATCTACCAGAACACTTAAAGCAATACACTTCTTTAAAGCATCACGTACAACTGCTATAGTTAAATGTCTCTGTGATAACTTCTATATACAGTTTCATTCTTCTTCCAATACTATTCACGTATTAACTTTCCTAACCTCTGTAACTAGCAAAAAAGGCAAACAGAAAAATACTGAAAAATTAAGCGAAGCTATTACTTATCATCAACAACTATTCCAACCTCTCCTGCATCCAAAACTTATACCCACACATGTCCTAAATGCTGGACTACAATCAATTGCAAAACTTTAAACAATCATCATCAACTCGAAGAAGGCGCCTTCTTTTTTAGCAATGATGCATATTATTTAGAATGCCTCCAGCTAATGAATAAAGAAGAAAAAAAACAAGTAGAGAAACAATGATCTCATCAAGAAGAACTTCAAAGAACCAAACAACAAGAACAACAACAACAAAAACAATAACAAGAACAACGACAACAAGACAAACACAAACAACAAACCACTAAAATAGAAATAGAGATAGATAAGAATACAGATAATACTACAATTAATCTATTCGATAGTATTCAATACATATCTATGGCTCAATATAAACAAATTCAAGAAGAAGAACTTAAATTACTTCAATTGATACAAGAAAATCTTAAAAAAGAAAAAAAAAAAGCAGCAAACAAATCTAATATAGGCTTAAACTGGCTAACTAAATTCTCTATTAACAAAGAAATGGAAACACAAACCAAACTTAATCTATTACCAAGACAAATCCTCTTCTTTCTTAAAAGATATCTTTATGACTTCTACTCAGAAAAAGAAATTAAACCAGCTACCAGAACTAGACCCCACTTAAGATCTCATTTCAATATATTATTTGTATCATAGTAGCTGAAAATTAGACTTTCTTACCAAGATTATTTATAAAGCCCACCCAAACATTACTCCAAAAGCACCTATCCCCTTTAAATATTTTGAAACCATATTCAAAAACCTATTACTTAAATTTACTACTACTTTGTTTACCAAACTTAACT
>CAJVQC010000826.1:0-11564 GCA_910592285.1 Racocetra persica
ATAGCTGCCATTATATGTGCTTGAGTAGTTTCTGATTAATCTTCAAAATTAAGCAGAATTTTTCCAATATAATTAATAGTACCAAGATAATTACCTTGATAATAATGATATACAGTAATCAGAAATTGTATTTAAAGATTTTTAATATAATGATAATGTTCATAAAAGGTATCCACATTTAACTCTTTCTGACAATCCCTTGGTCAACAACAAAAAACTAAACTATAGTAAAAAAGTATAGAAAAGCAACTAAATAGACACTACTCTTGGTTCTACGTTAAGTAGGCTGTTGTCGATAAAGCCTAAGTCAAATATGATATACCGAGAAGTAGACGTTTTCTGGTGGTTTTTCTTTGGATCAAGTTTCTTGCCTAACGAACTCCCAAAGATATTCGGTATCCAAACCAGAAGGTTTATTCTGAGAACAGGAAGTAGCTAGGCTCTCACCAAGAATAAAAGAAGTTTAGAAACTGGATAATACAACTGTAAAACTTACAAGAAGAACCTTATATATATTCGTTGGCCCACTACTTTTTTCAAAAAAATTTTGTAAAAAGTGGGCATTTCAGCTTACCCCTCCAAAAGATTAACATCACATGCACCAATTAGTCAGCATTATTTATTTTTTAAATCAGATCGGTAACAACAAACACGTGAATATACGTGCCTCGAATGGATTATCTTTTCATACAAACAATGCTCCGAAACATATTGCCGACCTCTCAACAACTGGGGTACTATCTATTAGAGAAAGTATTTTGGATTAAAGTCAAGGAAGTTCTTCCTACCCGGGTTTTACTTAGATATACTAATTAAATAGATTTAGAGTAGAGAATATCTTGTTTAGTAGTATATAATTTTTACAAGGCTTTACTGGCTTATAATGGTTACATTAGGATAGCATTTTGTTTTATTTTCTTGTTACTATTTTTACCTCTTTCTTTTCTTGTTTGTATCTTTTTTATCGTTTCTCCTATACTTCTGTTTTTTACTCTTTTTTGTTATTTCTTTTTGGTTTTTATGCTTCTTGATAAGCCCGTAGCAGCCAGCTAAGGACTGATGGGAAAAAAGTTCCCTGCGAGTAGAAAACTCGAAAGGAGGCCAATTGCTATTGAGGCAGGCCACATTGGTACCTTTGAGGTATTGGTGAGCCTATATTTTGGTTAGACAATATAGGTTAAAATACGAGAATATAATATTTTTGTTGAAATCCTCAGTCTCAAATAAAATAGGGCAGGTAGCCGAATTACTAAAAAATATAATGATAATATTGTATTGCATCTTCAGATAAAAAGCTTTTCAAATTAATTTTACTATAATCATCAATATTTGATAAAAAATCCTGAAGTTGCTGGTATTTTGTATTGATCTTTAGACAAGGTTCAATTGTGTATACTTTTAGATCATTAGCTAGCTGGCGTGCTAGTGTGTCGCTTAAATATATTTCTTTCATAACTTGATTGATTTGCTCTAAATTGCTTGTATATTTTTGTATCAAAGATACTAAGATAAAAACCTTATTAATAATTATTTCTCAATTATCATTTGTTGCCCATAGTTATACTACTGATAGCTCTAATAATGAAGCTAGTTGCTCAAGTTTATTACGTTTAAGATTAGATTTAGCATGTTTTCTAGTATCATAAAAAGATTATAATTTAGATTTTGCTAATACTGATTTAATTCGTCAAATAGATCTCTAAGTGAAAGTAATCATACTATAAATTTTGTATGATATGAATCTATATACCACAAGGTTGCTATTAAGCATTCAATAAATTTTTTTCTAATAGTATTATGCATTGCATTTTTCTATCCAACTTCTTTATTTTGAAATAAGTGAATAATATTATTATAAAGTAAGTCTTTGTAAGTATTCTCTTTTTTAATTCAGGGAGATGAATATTTTGTGAATTTTTTATAAGAAGATCAAATGTATTTGAATTTTGGCAAAAAGATTCTTGAACATTAGTCTCTACTGCCTCTAAAACAAATTTAATATGGGTAAAATTAAGCTCAAATAGCATCGATATATCACCCTCTAATTCTTCTTCTATATAAATCCAATTCTTTGGAGGCTTTCTTAAAAATACTCGAACAATACAATCTTCAAATTGATCATTTGTAGTCATACTAAAAATATTATAAAATCAAGAACTTTCTGTATACAACACCTTTACAATCTTGTCTGGGATAATAGTTTTTGTTTCTCTAACTACACATATAACAAAATATCACATTATTTAAAAAATATGCTAGTAATGATATTCATATAAAATTAAAGATCTGTATTAAGCTTGCAAGAGAGTAATTATTAAAAATCCAAATTAACAAAATGTTATTATAATTAATATATATATAATACAGGTTACCCTTATTAATATCAACCTATTTGAATTAGTTTTAAATCATATTAATAGTGATATTAACAAGAAATCATATTAAAGTTGATATATATGAGAGAATTTTGATATATAAAAATTGGTTTGTAGCTTAGGTTGATATCAATGAGGTTGATATTAATGGGAGTAACCTGTATAAAAAAGCTAATTACAAGTAAATTATGTATATAATTTTGTTTTAGTCAATTATATTTAATTACAGGTGTAGCATATTATTGTAGACACTTTTTGAACTTTAATTGTTCCAAATCAGGTAAGTAAGCGCAGTACGAAATTTATATCACGTGATCGGCAAATCTTGTGGTGCAATATACTAAAATTTTGTGCAATTTCGTTAGATCATGCAGAAATAATGCAAAAGGTAGGACGAAGTACCATTTTTGAATACGTATGAAGATCAGTTTTATGGATTTTTTTTTTTTAAAAAAAAATTTGTAAAAAATCGAATTGTTGTTTAAATCGCATCAAATTTTGCTCAAATATAGCGTAATACCCAGGTAACGTGATATTATATAAAAATTGTTTATTTGTATAATGGATCAGCATAAATTAAAAAAAAAAATCAACTTTATTTTTTTTTTTACGAAAAATGGGTGCAAAGAAAGATTTAAGCAAAAGTCAAAGAGGAGCGATAATCTACAGTCACTAGCGTGGAGATTCACTCCGTACCATTGTGGCTGCAGTTGGGTGCGGTAAATCTGCTGTGTTGAATATAGTAAAGGAGTATAGTAAGGTAGGCGTGAAAGCGCAAAAAAAAAAAAAAAGAGCTGGTTGTTTAAAAACTCTAACCCCCGCTAAACATGAAGATCTGAAAAACTTAGTTACCAACAGCAATCGCCGTCTTAGTCTTACCCAAATAACGAACCTCTACAACTACCAAGCTAGAAAAACAATCTCAAAATATACTGTGCGTCGTGTTTTGCATGACATTAACTTGTCCTCATGTATCATCTCCCCGAAGCCGCTCATCTCTGAAACGAATAAAAAAAAAAGATATGAATGGGTATTTAAATACCAGAAGTGGTCTGTTCGGCACTTCAAGTATGTGTTGTGGTCGGATGAGACATATATCTGTGTCTTCCAAAGTTTCCCTGGCCGTGTATGGAGAGAACCACATAAAAAATGGAAAATGGATTGTATAGGCCCTACTGTCAGGTAAAGCCCAGGGCGTATGTATTGGGGCTGTTTCTCGTAGTTTGGGGTCGGGCCCCTTGTTGTGTTAAAATCTAATGCCAATGGTGCATCACACCTTGAGATTATTCGGAAATACACCCTCCCCACTATAAAAAAATTTCTGACAAATAGTGATCGCAACCAACCATACTTTGTCTAAGATAATGCAAGACCCCACAAGGATGATATGGCGATAGAGCTTTTGGTTAAAAACCAGATTCGTGTAATGGAGTAGCTCCTGCAGAGCCTAGACCTGAATCCGATCGAAAACCTGTGGGCTGAAGTAAAGGAGTCTGTATGCCGCAAGGAAAGTCCAGGTAATTTTAAAGAGCTAGATATTCTCGTTAAGAGAGCGTGGCGTAACATACTATCAGAGCTGCACCATCGATTGATTATTAGTATGTCCAATCAGGCTGATGCTTGTGTCGAAGCTAGGGGGACCTATAGATTATTAATCTATAATTGGTTTTTTTTTTTTGTTAAAAAAAAATTGTAAAAAAAAAAAATAATAAAATGTAAAATTTAAGGTTTCGTACGAATAAAAAAATCGAAAAATTTTATTTTTTGGCATAATTTCTGCGCGATCTAACAAAATTGCACAAAATTTTAGTATGTTGCACCACGGGATTTGCCTATCACATGATATAAATTTCGTGCTACACTTACTTACCCGATTTCGAACAATTTAAATTCAAAAAGTGTCCACAATAATATGCTACCCCTGTATATATAGTTTGAAATGAATTGCTTGAAATATGCAAGATGGTTTTGAAATAAATTGCTTAAAATACGCAAAATAGTTATAAATATAAAGTGTTTCGATATGTGATGTGGCTTTTTTTTTTTTTGCACAATGCACTATATGGATTGGGTTAAATTAATTTTGAATTAGAAAATCAATCAGGTTAGAAGCTTATATTTTCAATAAAATTTTTAACAATATATTTTTTAATACCTCAATTTTAATGCCATTATTTATATTATATATCAAGAAAATAAATAAGTCTTAGCAAATTCAATGGCAGGTACAAAAAGTCTAAACGATATCTAAAAAAACTTAACATATAGATAATAACAACCAATCTATAGCTGTAAAAATTGGTTGATTGATTACTAGCTTTAAAATTCAAAAAAATCTCTCTATATATACTTAAATTTGTGATTCTACCCTAAAATTCTAAAAATTATTTTTTCTGAAAAAATGTAATACCAACTAAATTGTTCTATATAATAACAAATGCTGGCTAACTTTGTTGATACGTATTATGTTTTTTCAAAAATCTGTCAGATTTTATATTCAAATTTGCTATGTATTATAATATCTATTTTATTATGTTATGTGCTTTATCACTACTAGATTTTTTTTTGTTTATTGATATCTTAATAAGTATATCTCGATAAGTATATATTGTTATGATTTTATTGTTATCATTATGCATATTATCATTTTGCAGTATTACATATGTAACAAGTTTTTAATGATTTCTAAAAAAAGATATTTTAGTGAAATTGATCAATTCTGGCCTAGCTGACTAGAATTCTGATATATTTCGACATAAAATTTTAAAGATCATTCTGTATAAAATTAAAATTCGGATCTAGATATTACCTATATGTATATTGTTTAAACCCTTTATTATTTGCTTAATAGAGAAGTAAGGGTTATATTAAACATAAATTTAAATTGAAGTGGCCTTAGAGGATAGCTAAAGTTATGTATCTATATGATTTTGATGGTTTAATCATTTAATTAATAATTCTCCAGTGAGCTAAAGAATTATCATAATATAACATAATATAGTTCTATATATAAATCATATAGACAGAAATATAAAGATTTTTTAAAAAAAGGGTGTGATGATATAGAGTAGTTATTAAGTTGTCACCCCTAAGCGGCAGGTCTAGAGTTCAATTCCCACCAGAGACATTTTTCAAAAAATAGGTCTGTGTTATGATAACATTTATTCAACAATCAGTTGGGTATATCATCTATAACCTTGGTATCACCATCTCAAAATGGAAGCTTTAGGGTGATTCAAATCCAAGAAACTAAAATATTTGAAACCTGTTTGGCAAAACCTGAGCTAGAAATAATAAAGATCTTTGATGATATTACAGAAAACCAGAATCGGAGACCGAAGAACTGGATAAAAAATCCTGGGGCAAAAAGGGTCTACCAATCTGGTCATCAGAGTTACACCGGAGGAAAAGGTCTGATGCTACAGAATTCAAAACCAAGAGAAGTAAAACCAGAAGGCACTTAGAGCCTAGATACAACAATCTTTTTGAATTAACTGGTTTGGTAGTTGGGGAGGGATCGGTATAAGAGCCAGTTGGAAGTGAATATTGGGATCAAAATAAACCTTGTAAAGAGCAAGAAGTAGATTATGGTAGCATGCAGAAGATGGTGATACCAAGGTTATAGATGATATACCCAACTGATTGTTGAATAAATGTTATCATAACACAGACCTATTTTTTGAAAAATGTCTCTGGTGGGAATTGAACTCTAGACCTGCCGCTTAGGGGTGACAACTTAATAACTACTCTATATCATCACACCCTTTTTTTAAAAAATCTTTATATTTCTGTCTATATGATTTATATATAGAACTATATTATGTTATATTATGATAATTCTTTAGCTCACTGGAGAATTATTAATTAAATGATTAAACCATCAAAATCATATAGATACATAACTTTAGCTATCCTCTAAGGCCACTTCAATTTAAATTTATGTTTAATATAACCCTTACTTCTCTATTAAGCAAATAATAAAGGGTTTAAACAATATACATATAGGTAATATCTAGATCCGAATTTTAATTTTATACAGAATGATCTTTAAAATTTTATGTCGAAATATATCAGAATTCTAGTCAGCTAGGCCAGAATTGATCAATTTCACTAAAATATCTTTTTTTAGAAATCATTAAAAACTTGTTACATATGTAATACTGCAAAATGATAATATGCATAATGATAACAATAAAATCATAACAATATATACTTATCGAGATATACTTATTAAGATATCAATAAACAAAAAAAAATCTAGTAGTGATAAAGCACATAACATAATAAAATAGATATTATAATACATAGCAAATTTGAATATAAAATCTGACAGATTTTTGAAAAAACATAATACGTATCAACAAAGTTAGCCAGCATTTGTTATTATATAGAACAATTTAGTTGGTATTACATTTTTTCAGAAAAAATAATTTTTAGAATTTTAGGGTAGAATCACAAATTTAAGTATATATAGAGAGATTTTTTTGAATTTTAAAGCTAGTAATCAATCAACCAATTTTTACAGCTATAGATTGGTTGTTATTATCTATATGTTAAGTTTTTTTAGATATCGTTTAGACTTTTTGTACCTGCCATTGAATTTGCTAAGACTTATTTATTTTCTTGATATATAATATAAATAATGGCATTAAAATTGAGGTATTAAAAAATATATTGTTAAAAATTTTATTGAAAATATAAGCTTCTAACCTGATTGATTTTCTAATTCAAAATTAATTTAACCCAATCCATATAGTGCATTGTGCAAAAAAAAAAAAAGCCACATCACATATCGAAACACTTTATATTTATAACTATTTTGCGTATTTTAAGCAATTTATTTCAAAACCATCTTGCATATTTCAAGCAATTCATTTCAAACTATATATACAGGGGTAGCATATTATTGTGGACACTTTTTGAATTTAAATTGTTCGAAATCGGGTAAGTAAGTGTAGCACGAAATTTATATCATGTGATAGGCAAATCCCGTGGTGCAACATACTAAAATTTTGTGCAATTTTGTTAGATCGCGCAGAAATTATGCCAAAAAATAAAATTTTTCGATTTTTTTATTCGTACGAAACCTTAAATTTTACATTTTATTATTTTTTTTTTTTACAATTTTTTTTTAACAAAAAAAAAAAACCAATTATAGATTAATAATCTATAGGTCCCCCTAGCTTCGACACAAGCATCAGCCTGATTGGACATACTAATAATCAATCGATGGTGCAGCTCTGATAGTATGTTACGCCACGCTCTCTTAACGAGAATATCTAGCTCTTTAAAATTACCTGGACTTTCCTTGCGGCATACAGACTCCTTTACTTCAGCCCACAGGTTTTCGATCGGATTCAGGTCTAGGCTCTGCAGGAGCTACTCCATTACACGAATCTGGTTTTTAACCAAAAGCTCTATCGCCATATCATCCTTGTGGGGTCTTGCATTATCTTAGACAAAGTATGGTTGGTTGCGATCACTATTTGTCAGAAATTTTTTTATAGTGGGGAGGGTGTATTTCCGAATAATCTCAAGGTGTGATGCACCATTGGCATTAGATTTTAACACAACAAGGGGCCCGACCCCAAACTACGAGAAACAGCCCCAATACATACGCCCTGGGCTTTACCTGACAGTAGGGCCTATACAATCCATTTTCCATTTTTTATGTGGTTCTCTCCATACACGGCCAGGGAAACTTTGGAAGACACAGATATATGTCTCATCCGACCACAACACATACTTGAAGTGCCGAACAGACCACTTCTGGTATTTAAATACCCATTCATATCTTTTTTTTTTATTCGTTTCAGAGATGAGCGGCTTCGGGGAGATGATACATGAGGACAAGTTAATGTCATGCAAAACACGACGCACAGTATATTTTGAGATTGTTTTTCTAGCTTGGTAGTTGTAGAGGTTCGTTATTTGGGTAAGACTAAGACGGCGATTGCTGTTGGTAACTAAGTTTTTCAGATCTTCATGTTTAGCGGGGGTTAGAGTTTTTAAACAACCAGCTCTTTTTTTTTTTTTTTGCGCTTTCACGCCTACCTTACTATACTCCTTTACTATATTCAACACAGCAGATTTACCGCACCCAACTGCAGCCACAATGGTACGGAGTGAATCTCCACGCTAGTGACTGTAGATTATCGCTCCTCTTTGACTTTTGCTTAAATCTTTCTTTGCACCCATTTTTCGTAAAAAAAAAAATAAAGTTGATTTTTTTTTTTAATTTATGCTGATCCATTATACAAATAAACAATTTTTATATAATATCACGTTACCTGGGTATTACGCTATATTTGAGCAAAATTTGATGCGATTTAAACAACAATTCGATTTTTTACAAATTTTTTTTTAAAAAAAAAAAATCCATAAAACTGATCTTCATACGTATTCAAAAATGGTACTTCGTCCTACCTTTTGCATTATTTCTGCATGATCTAACGAAATTGCACAAAATTTTAGTATATTGCACCACAAGATTTGCCGATCACGTGATATAAATTTCGTACTGCGCTTACTTACCTGATTTGGAACAATTAAAGTTCAAAAAGTGTCTACAATAATATGCTACACCTGTAATTAAATATAATTGACTAAAACAAAATTATATACATAATTTACTTGTAATTAGCTTTTTTATACAGGTTACTCCCATTAATATCAACCTCATTGATATCAACCTAAGCTACAAACCAATTTTTATATATCAAAATTCTCTCATATATATCAACTTTAATATGATTTCTTGTTAATATCACTATTAATATGATTTAAAACTAATTCAAATAGGTTGATATTAATAAGGGTAACCTGTATTATATATATATTAATTATAATAACATTTTGTTAATTTGGATTTTTAATAATTACTCTCTTGCAAGCTTAATACAGATCTTTAATTTTATATGAATATCATTACTAGCATATTTTTTAAATAATGTGATATTTTGTTATATGTGTAGTTAGAGAAACAAAAACTATTATCCCAGACAAGATTGTAAAGGTGTTGTATACAGAAAGTTCTTGATTTTATAATATTTTTAGTATGACTACAAATGATCAATTTGAAGATTGTATTGTTCGAGTATTTTTAAGAAAGCCTCCAAAGAATTGGATTTATATAGAAGAAGAATTAGAGGGTGATATATCGATGCTATTTGAGCTTAATTTTACCCATATTAAATTTGTTTTAGAGGCAGTAGAGACTAATGTTCAAGAATCTTTTTGCCAAAATTCAAATACATTTGATCTTCTTATAAAAAATTCACAAAATATTCATCTCCCTGAATTAAAAAAGAGAATACTTACAAAGACTTACTTTATAATAATATTATTCACTTATTTCAAAATAAAGAAGTTGGATAGAAAAATGCAATGCATAATACTATTAGAAAAAAATTTATTGAATGCTTAATAGCAACCTTGTGGTATATAGATTCATATCATACAAAATTTATAGTATGATTACTTTCACTTAGAGATCTATTTGACGAATTAAATCAGTATTAGCAAAATCTAAATTATAATCTTTTTATGATACTAGAAAACATGCTAAATCTAATCTTAAACGTAATAAACTTGAGCAACTAGCTTCATTATTAGAGCTATCAGTAGTATAACTATGGGCAACAAATGATAATTGAGAAATAATTATTAATAAGGTTTTTATCTTAGTATCTTTGATACAAAAATATACAAGCAATTTAGAGCAAATCAATCAAGTTATGAAAGAAATATATTTAAGCGACACACTAGCACGCCAGCTAGCTAATGATCTAAAAGTATACACAATTGAACCTTGTCTAAAGATCAATACAAAATACCAGCAACTTCAGGATTTTTTATCAAATATTGATGATTATAGTAAAATTAATTTGAAAAGCTTTTTATCTGAAGATGCAATACAATATTATCATTATATTTTTTAGTAATTCGGCTACCTGCCCTATTTTATTTGAGACTGAGGATTTCAACAAAAATATTATATTCTCGTATTTTAACCTATATTGTCTAACCAAAATATAGGCTCACCAATACCTCAAAGGTACCAATGTGGCCTGCCTCAATAGCAATTGGCCTCCTTTCGAGTTTTCTACTCGCAGGGAACTTTTTTCCCATCAGTCCTTAGCTGGCTGCTACGGGCTTATCAAGAAGCATAAAAACCAAAAAGAAATAACAAAAAAGAGTAAAAAACAGAAGTATAGGAGAAACGATAAAAAAGATACAAACAAGAAAAGAAAGAGGTAAAAATAGTAACAAGAAAATAAAACAAAATGCTATCCTAATGTAACCATTATAAGCCAGTAAAGCCTTGTAAAAATTATATACTACTAAACAAGATATTCTCTACTCTAAATCTATTTAATTAGTATATCTAAGTAAAACCCGGGTAGGAAGAACTTCCTTGACTTTAATCCAAAATACTTTCTCTAATAGATAGTACCCCAGTTGTTGAGAGGTCGGCAATATGTTTCGGAGCATTGTTTGTATGAAAAGATAATCCATTCGAGGCACGTATATTCACGTGTTTGTTGTTACCGATCTGATTTAAAAAATAAATAATGCTGACTAATTGGTGCATGTGATGTTAATCTTTTGGAGGGGTAAGCTGAAATGCCCACTTTTTACAAAATTTTTTTGAAAAAAGTAGTGGGCCAACGAATATATATAAGGTTCTTCTTGTAAGTTTTACAGTTGTATTATCCAGTTTCTAAACTTCTTTTATTCTTGGTGAGAGCCTAGCTACTTCCTGTTCTCAGAATAAACCTTCTGGTTTGGATACCGAATATCTTTGGGAGTTCGTTAGGCAAGAAACTTGATCCAAAGAAAAACCACCAGAAAACGTCTACTTCTCGGTATATCATATTTGACTTAGGCTTTATCGACAACAGCCTACTTAACGTAGAACCAAGAGTAGTGTCTATTTAGTTGCTTTTCTATACTTTTTTACTATAGTTTAGTTTTTTGTTGTTGACCAAGGGATTGTCAGAAAGAGTTAAATGTGGATACCTTTTATGAACATTATCATTATATTAAAAATCTTTAAATACAATTTCTGATTACTGTATATCATTATTATCAAGGTAATTATCTTGGTACTATTAATTATATTGGAAAAATTCTGCTTAATTTTGAAGATTAATCAGAAACTACTCAAGCACATATAATGGCAGCTAT